>JAOSBM010000001.1:2598098-2617445 GCA_027568955.1 Erythroxylum tenue
TGATGATGATGATGATGATGGTGATGATAATGAGTTTTAATAATATAATTAAGAATAAAAATTGCTTTTGTGGGGGAGGGGTATAATTAGTAATCACTAGATTGGAATGAAAACTTGATACCCACTTCTTTGGAGGGTTTAGTAGATTCCTAAATTTAATGAAATAAATTCATTCCCTTGGAATTGAAAACTCCAAAACAAACATTATTTTTTACAATGATTCCATTCCTTCATTCTCTAACCCTCAAACTAAATACTATTTTTTACAATGATTCCATTCCTTCATTCTCTAATCCTCAAACCAAACACTATTTTTTACAATGATTCCATTCCTTCATTCTCCAACCGTCAAACCAAACACTTAGTAAATGTACTCTTTGCGGGCTCGGTGGCTTCTAATGGTACTCTATATGCAATTGATAGTAGAACTGGGGAAATCCTCTGGTCGTACGACACCGGAACCACCATATACGGTGGTGTTTCAGCGAGTTACGGTTGCATTTATCTCGGTAATGGTTATACAGTTGGGCTTGCAAGCTTCCATCCAACATGGACCCTGGAACTTCACTATATGCTTTCTGCGTTAAATTAAATGACAATGAAACCGTTTCATGGCATATAAGATCCATAAAAGCTTGTAACGATTTTCATGCTAGGATTTCATTACATCTAAATAAAATTCGGCTTTATGAGTATTATAATTTTGCCTTAAAAATCCATAGTCGTACATTTGAGCAGGAAACTAATTAGTTCGAAAAACACCATTTGAGAACTAATTTCGCCACTAGTATCTCTCTAGTTTGTAGAAATTTATTTTAATAAATAAGTTATGTTGCGGAATTAATTAAAATTTCAAAAAAATTGAAAATATATTTTAAATATTCACTTTTACTGAAATTTATCATAATTAAATTATTTAAAAAAATAAGTCACATATAACTTTTATATTTTTCTTTTAAAATATTGGTATGAATTATTATTAAATCACTTTAGTTGTCCATCTCACTACTAAAAATTAAGTCTCAACATCACGTAATCTATTCTCCTTATTATTTTATTTTGTTACATAGGAAACAAAAGATAGTGTTCATATGTCTCGGATGGCTATCGAAACATGTTATGATAATGAATGAGGTTCAAGTTACATTTTAGCACTAAGCTTTGTGTGAAATATGAATTAAATTTTAATATTTTTAATATCTAAAATTAAATTGATAGAAATTCAAAATTTTAAAAAATTTAAACATTGACAAAAACGAAAATGTAATTTCAATTTATTTAATTATTTTATGTTTCTTGTTCTTATATTGAGAGTTTCTAATTAATTTTTTTAGTGCATTTACAATATATTTTAAATATATATTTCATAAACTAAATTATATAAATAAATTATTTAGCTAGATTAAATTAAAAGACTCAAAATAAGATTGAATAGTAACACACTCCAAAATCTTGAGCTCCAAAATCTTGACAATTTAAGTCCCGTCTCACAAGTTGAATAAGCCCTTTAAAAGCCTTGGTTGCAGTACCTAATCTTATCAGCAAATTATGGTTTTTTTTTTCTAGTGAACAAAAAACAACTTCAAGAAGATAACAATCATGTGTCTGGAGATTGTGAACCTAGTCGGAAACATGGATAGATTGAAAATGAGTAATGCTGTGGTCATTCATGCAGATTCTATTCTGACTTTTCATAGACGGATTCGTGCTCATCGTCCGTCCTGCTATACCCTTTTTCACTTTTCAGCTATTCTTTGATATGCACCAAATTCCTGGACAGGATATGCTTTTTTGTATGTGTATGCGAATGATACATTGTGATAATGTAACGAAAGCGGATTCTTGTGCAATGCAATGCAAGTGGTTTTTTTTTTTTCCATTTTATCCCTTATTAAGTAGCTAACTTATATTTGTTATGGGACTGGTTAACTTAGAGAAGTTTTGGTTTTGTTTCTTTTGAGAAACAAAGTCGAAAATTAAGAAAACAAAAAAGTTGATGGATGCGAAATTAAGAGTGGGGTTGCAATGGGGAAGATATTCTGACCATTCACATCATTTTATATTCTAATTTTCAATCTATCCGGAAATCTGACCAGGTTCAATCTTCTGAATGGCTCTCCATTCCCGTTACTCATGGTCCCCTTGCAAACGATGCCATTATTATTACATGAGTTGTGTGGATTCACATACTAGAAAAGCAACATTATAAATAGGAAGAGCTGTGTTGAGAAATAAGCAATAGAAACTGAAGGCAAAGAATTAAGAAAGTCAGCTGTCCCCTAGAGTTTCCCTGACCACTTCATTGGGGGCAATTCTATTCTATACCCTTTATTTACTATGGTAGCCCTACTGAAGTGTTTGGGGGAACTCTTGGAGCCATTTGACACAAATTATGCGTCCTGGAAGCTTTATGTGTTGCCAATGGTTTCAGGATTTCAATCTTTTTAACACAGTCATCCAAGGTTTTGTGAGAATGTAGTTCCTGGTCTCTTCTTTCATGCCGTGCCTACACAGGTTCCTTTCTATTGTTGCCAATCTCTTCTCTTGTGAGACTGATCTATCTCAGTAAGTTTAAGGGTTCAAGTCGTGACTTGCAATGTTGTATTGGTCGGGAAACAAAGAGAGATGGTCTCCTAATCTCTGTTAAATCGAACTTGTTATTGACTAGTCTTACTCATTGCACACTCGTAATTATGAGTTCCACCAATATGTACAATAAAACATTACAATTTGTACATTAATGATTATAGTTTTACCAATATAAAATAAAACATTGCAACTTGATTTATAGAAATATTTAGTTTTATTGTCTGTCTCATTTTTTTCATATTTGTAATTTTTATTCTTTCTCTTGAATTAGTGGTAAAAATAATTTTCTAGGCTTCCTAATTTTATTATTAATAAATTGTGTATCTTTGGACCAATTCATTGATCCTACTAAAGTGAACTTTAAGTAAGCCTTTTGAGTTTTCTTTTCGATAATATTCAACTGACTTACCATTGCTTAAACTATTTCTTCTATTGTTAATAATAAATTTCTTGTTTTTCCTAATTAGAGGTAACATAGTACTTATTATAATATGTACCGTGCAAAATATTTTAACATAATTTACCAAAAAAACAAAATATTTTAACATAATTATTCATAAATAATAGTAACTTAGTCTTGCACAAAATATTTTTTATGGAAGGTGGATGTGAGAGAAGTTTTTGGATATATTAATTTTTTGAGATAACATTTTCAATATATTATAAGTAAGAAGGAGGATGATCTCATTCCTCCTTTTTACTTGATTATAATTATTAAGACATTACAACATTTTATTAGCAATTGAAAGTTAGTTACATGAAATTAAACCATTAGTTAATATATTGTTATGTTTGATTTTTTTTGTTTTTTTTCTTACATAATTGATTGATTAAGTTTAGATCATTTTCCCCATATTCTCAATTAAAGAATAAAGCATGAGCATGCTAAATAGCTTTTTAGATGAGATGTTTTATATGATATATGTAATAAGTTGTTTTATGACATTGAAGGAAGATCCACATTCTAGTTCACCTTCCTTTGCTTACTATCAATTTTTATCAACAATCAAATAACACTCTCAACCTCGATAGACCTCCATCATAGATCGTCAAAATGATTAATTGGCGTACATGAACAAGTTATCACAATTTGACATATATTGGAGTAAGTCAATAATTCTAAGTTTCTTTGTTGTGGTATATTTTGTATAATATAATGGTAAATGTTATATGTTGTAGTGGTAAATTTTCTATATTATAGTGGTGTACTTATTTTGAGGGTGTTAATAGGCATGGTTATGTGTATTAACTAGTTAATAATGTAAGCTTATGAAAAGAATTATGGAAATGTATACATCTTAATGTCCATAGTCTTTTATTTATTGATGACTTATTGCTCCTTTATAGTGCAAATTCAAATTATATTAGTACTTTGATGAATGACTTTAGGTGCTTTAAGGAGTTGTCTGGATTGGAAATCAACAAGAAAAAAAGTTCAATTTTTATATCTTCATCTATTGCAACTTATTCTCCTTATATTGTGAGAAATTTTCATATTCTAATTTAATATCTATAAATGGTGGTTCAACGTTATGAATTTAGTGGATATTAATATCTTATTTTTGTGGTAACAATCAATGTGTTTGATGGGAGCACATTGATATAGTTTTCTAGTAAATATTTGGGGTCCTTAAGCTTCTTTTCTCTTATGAAAATATCACCATCAAATTGAGAATAGAGAGTTTAAAAGAATTCCAAAACACAAACTCTTCAAGTAAAAACATCAATGGCTTGAGGTATTTCTTTTTGTTTCGCATTTACTTGATATATTATTCTAACGTATATTACTGTTAAATATATATGTAAGAATTGGCTTACATTTGGTATCAAAGCTAATAACTTCTACCTTGTTTTAGTTTTTGGAGAATTTCGAATTCTAAAAAAAATCAATTTTTTTAGAGTTATTTTTGGATGTTTTTTCTACTGACATTCGTGTTTCTATAGAATAATATGACAATGTTCATGCTCTACTTAAGGCTATTAATGAGCAATTCAAAACTCTAGAAAAAGAACTTATGAGCATCCTGATTATGAGGTTTTCATCTACAAGGCTCATCGGCGGCCGAGGTGTGTGTAAGCATATCATGAAGATGAGGGACATTGTAGCTCAGTAAAAGAAACATGAGGTTAAGATGTCTGATTCTTTTCTCAGGCATTACATTTTGAACACCCTTCCACTACCATATGAGCCCTTTAAAATCTCTTATAATACACATAAGGATAAGAGGTCAATAAATAAATTAATGACCATATGTGTTGAACAGGAAAGGAGATTGTCGATGGAACAAGTAGAGAGTTTGCAGAGTGCACATCTAGTTGCTCAAGAAAAAAAGAAAAATCAAGCCAACTCAAGGGGAAAAGGTCAAATACCTTCCCTAGCTAACATTAACAAGGAATCCAAGTGTTTCTTTGGCAAGAAAAAAGGACACATGAAGAAGGATTGTGTCAAAAATAAGGAATGACTTAAAAAGAAAGGTAATCTATAACCTCGCTAGTTTATTTTGAATCTAATAAGGTTGAAGCTTCTCATGACACATGGTGGATTAATTCTGGTTGTACAATCCATATTACAAATGAGTTGTAGGATTTGCAAAACCCAAGGAAGCCAGTAGGAAGTGGCAATATATCTTATTCGGAAACAAGATACATTCATATGTTGAGGTTATTGGGGATTGCAATCTAAATTATGTACTGGTTTTAATTTAAAAATAGAAAAGACATTTTATATTCCCAATTTCTCTAGGAAATTGATTTCAGTTTCAAGGCTTGTACTATTTAGATATTTCTTTCATTTTTTATATGAATCTTTTAAGTTAAATTATAAATTTGAATTTGTTGGGAATAATATATTATTTGATGGTCTTTTTTGTTTTAATTTACAAGATAATACCAGTTACAATACAACACATGTTCATGTTGGAATAAAACGTTATGTCATGAATGAAAATTCCTCTATGTTTTGGCACCAAAGATTAGGACATATCTCTATAGAAAGGATTAAAAGATTGGTGAATGATATAGTACTTAGCACTTTGGATTTTACCGATTTTGAAACTTGTATGGATTGCATGTAGACCGACAACTTAAAGAAAGGTTCCAAGAGAAGTTTAGACATATTAGAGATTATACATATAGATATTTATAGTCCAAATATAAACTCGTATGGTCAGAAATACTTTATCTCATTTATAGATGATTACTCACAATATATGTATCTATACTTGCTTTATAACAAGAATGAAGCAATATATGTTTTCAAAATATTCAAAGATGAAGTGAAGAAACAAGGTGGTAAGTAAATTAAGATCATGAGATTTGATAAAGATGGGTAATATATTGGTAGCTATACCGAAGGTGGACAAGTACCTGGTCCATTTGCGAGGTATCTTCAAAAAAATGGGATAGTAACCCAATACACTATGCTTGGATCTCTGAACTAAAATGGTGTGGTAGAAAGAAGAAATTGAACATTATTGGACATGGTACGGAGTATGTTGAGTAGCTCCAAACTTCCTAAATCCTTGGGGACTGAAACTCTTAAGACGATAGTGTATATATTAAACCGAGTATCAACCAAGGTTATTCCAATGACACCATTTGAGTTATTTAAAGGTTGTCGAGTTTACGACACATACGCATTTGGGAATGTTTGTTTGAAAAAAGAATTTATAATCTATAAGACAAGAAATTGAACATAAGGATTGTAATTGAGCATTTCATTGGATATGGATCTAAAGGATATAGGTTCTATTGTCTATCATTTCACACTAAAATTGTAAAATCAAGAAATGCAAAATTTCTTGAGAATGACTTAATTAGTGGGAGGGATCAATTTCAAGATATAGTTTTTGATAATAATCATATGTATACTCAGCCTTCCACCTCAAATAATAAGGTGATTGTCATTTACAATGCTTCTCAAGTTTAAATAGACGTTGTACAACTAACCGTTAAAATTCAACAGCCTACGGTCAACATAAATGACAATCAAGGAATTCCACAAGCTGCTGATAATTCAGTGGATCCAATTTATTCAAAAATTACCTTAAAGCATTAAAAAACTAGTCGAACAACAAACTCTACAGAAGGACGTTGGTGCAACATTAAGGAAATCTACTAAAATAAGGAAATCAACTATTATTAGTGATTATGTTGTATATCTACACGAATCTGACTAAAATTTAGGAGCCAAGAATGATCCTAAAACCTTTTCACAAGCCATAAGTTGCAAAGAATCAAATTTATGATACAATGCCATGAAGGAAGAAATGAATTCCATAAAGAATAACGATGTTTGAGATCTTGTTGAGTTGCTTAAAGGATCAAAACCCATAGGCTACAAATGGGTATTTAAGACAAAGAAAGACTCATTAGGCAACATTAAGAAATACAAGGCAAGACTCGTTACTGAATGATTCACTAAAAAAGAAGGCATCGATTACACAAATACATTTTCTCTTGTGTCTAGAAAAGTTTCACTGCATATAATTTTAGCATTAGTTGATAACTTTAACACGAGATTGCATCAATGGATGTGAAAATAACTTTCTTAAATGGTGACCTAGAGGAAGAGGTTTACATGAAACAATTAGAAGGATTCTCCTCTAATAATGGTGAGCATTTGGTTTGCTAGCTTAAAAGAAACAAGCATCCTGCCAGTGGTAATTGAAATTTCATGATATTATCTAATCATTTGATTTTGGAGAAAATATCATGGATCGATGTATATATTAGAAGGTTAGTGGGAGTAACATTTGTTTTCTTGTATTGTATATGGATGACATATTACTTGCAACCAATGATAGAGGTTTGTTACATGATGTGAACAATTTCTCTCTAAGAATTTTGAAGTGAAAGATATTGGCGATACGTCTTATGTCATTGGTATTATGTTTCAATGAGACAGATTTCGCAGTATTTTGGGTTTGTCTCACAAAACCTATATTAATAAACGTTTAGAGAGATTTTGGATGGAAGATTGATCACCAAGTGTAGCTCCCATTGTCAAAGGTGATAGGTTCGATTTAGACTAATGCCTGAAAAATGATTTTGAAAGGGAATGGATGAAAAACATTCCACATTGCATTTATTGGTGAAATGTTAGGCAGATATTAGAGTGACCTAGGATTAGATCACTAGAGAGCTGCAAAGAAAGTATTTAGGAACCTTCAAGGGACCAAAGATTACATGCTTATGTATAAACGAATCGAAAATCTAGAGGTAATAGGGTACTCAAATTCAGATTTTGTTAGGTGTGATAATTCATAAAAATCAACATCAAGTTATATCTTCATGTTTGCCCATAGAGCCATACCTTGGAGGAGTATCAAGCAGACTTTGACTGCTACTTCCACCATAAAGATTGAGTTCATTTCTTGTGTTGAGGCTACATCACATGGTGTTTCATATATGAACTTAGACTCGTGGATTCCATTTTTAGGCCATTGAGAATATATTGTGACAATTCAATTTTTGTTTTTCTAGCTAAAAATAATATGAGTTGTAGTCAGAGTAAACACATCGACATTAAGTTTTTATCTATAAGGGAACGCGTTAAGGAAAAGAAAGTGGTCATTGAATATGTTAGCATTAAATTGACAATAGCTAATCCTTTAACAAAAAGCATGACACCAATGAAGTTCAAGGATCATGTTGTTGGAATGGGATTGAGTTCCATTATATAGTTTTCATTGTATGGACAATGTTGTTTTCGTGAAACTCTTATAATATTTTCTCATATTATGGTGCTAATTATTGAATTTTAAGAAAATTGATTATTTTAGACCTGGAATAAACACAGGGTTTATTTATTAAGTAACATTACCACATTTGGTTGATACAAAATATAATATATTGTAATACATGGAAAATAATACTCAACTACTAAAGGACCTATTGTCATTATCCATAAATTATATTTGGATCGGATTGAGATTTTATACCAAGTTAAACGTATGGAACAAGTGGGAGAATGTGAAAATTTTTCTTATCTGGTTTAATAACCATAAATGATGGTCCAACTTTATGGATTTAGTGGATAATAATGTCCTGTTTTGTGGTAACAATCATTGTGTTTCATGAGAGCATATTGATATAGTTTTCTAACAGATATTTGGAGTTCCCAAGCTTCTTTTCTCTTATGAAAGTATACACCATAAAATTGGAAATTCATAGTTGAGAAGAATTCCAAAACACAAACTCTTCAAGAAAAAACATCAATGGATGGAGGCATTTCGTTTTCTTCCACATTTAGTTTATATGTTATTCTACCATATATTACTATTGCAGTTACCTATGTCACTTATCTGTCAAAATTGAAAGAAAAATAACAACAGCTTACTTACCTAAGAGTTCCTATTTCTCACAAAAAGCCATCTTATAGGGAGTTTTTATCATTAATAGGGAATATTCAGAAGAGAATTAGTAATTAGTGTAATAAGAGGCTTGCTTATCTTGGTAGGGTTCAATTAACTAATTCATGGTTGAACTTGTTGCATTGGTCTTCACATATTATTTTTCCTAAAAGTCTTATAAAGGCTATTGAAAGGTTGTTTAGGACATATTTATGGACTAGTCAAGCAGATGGAAATAGATATACGACTGAGTTGACTTAGTTTAGAAATAAGCTCAAATTTTTTTTAAAAAAAATTTAGGCTTCGAACTAATCTCAAGTCACATGCTTCAGAACTGATTAGACTTTGAGCTAAGTTCGAGCCCAGACATTAATTTTAGGAGCCTGAGTAGGACCCAATCTAATGTCATCCTTAGATGGAAGCTACAAAGATAAGGTAAGATGGGAGTTTATATATTTGCCTAAGGATGAAGGTGGAGTTGATATAATTTTGATTAAATAAGGTTCAAATGGCGTTGAGATTACGGAGGATTCTTGTGGGTAAAGAATTATTTTAGGTAAAGTGGTTGCACACACATTGTTTAAAATATGATAGCTTCTAGTTAGCTTCTCCAAAAACTAACTCATCTTGGACTATGATTAACGTCTTCAAGCTTAGGCAGTAGCTTGAGTACTCGTATTAAAAACAAGGATAGATAATCGAGCTAATACCAACTTTTGGTGTGATTATTTTTGGGCCATCTTGTCACTGGTCCTTTACCAAAACTAGAGAGGTGTTGTTTGATAATTCATATAGTCTTCAACAAAGCATACAGAGGTGTTATTTGATAATTCATATAGTGCAAAGCATTATGAATAAAAGGAGCAGGGAATGACAATAAGTTGAACCAGACTAAATCTACCCTGGCCTGATCTGTGCTTCTTGAGCTCAAGCTTAGGTTGAGGAAAGGTTCTTAAGCTTAAGCTCGACTAGATTTGAAGTAGCTTGGCTCGAGCTCGAGCTCAACTTAGCCTACTTAAACTATTTTTAAATAAAATGTAAAAATGATGTCAGTTTTTTATAAAATGACATCATTTTATTTATAAGTATCTTGAACCCTAAATTCTACCAACTTGATTTTGGTCTATTGACTTTGGCAAGCGCGGGTGCTCGTGCGAGCCTAGGCTCAATTGTCATTTGGAAACAAAAGAAACGAGACGTGGAAAATAGCTTCTGTTGGAGAGTTTGGATCATCTATATAATATTATGGTGTCTTATTCTGTTTCATAAATTTTAGCCATTTATTTATGTGGGTCTTACATAAGTTTCGCATAAATAAACGCGAGTCTCGCATAAATAAATGATTGAGATTTATGGAACAGAATAAAATACCGTAATATTATAGAGAAGCTTTGTGCCTATTTTTATTTTTATTGTTATGTTACAGTTTTGTTCTTTATCATGTAAAATAATATTTATATTTTTTAAACAAATATTAGGTTAAATAAATATGTCAATTAGGCATTTCGGAGCGTCCCCTAAAAGCATTTAAGTGTTATGATTACGGAAAAGAGAGAGAGAACAGTAAACTCAAAGGGTGATGGAACCAAAAGTAAAAAAGAGTAAAGAGAAGATTCAATTGTTCTAGATGAACGTGTCAGTCAGACAATTTATTACAAAAGCAACATTACTAATCTGGACAGCTGTCTCCTTTATCCCAAATCACTATTATTGGAAAAAACAAAACAGAACAGTTGAGAGGTGATTAGTGAACGATCACCAACCACCACATGTGTTAACACCATTCTCTTTGCCTTATCTTAAAATCTAATAAACTATAAACCCCCCAAATGACGTCTTATTTCAGAAAAGCCATTTGCTGATGCAGGCCAACCAAACGAACAAACGGTATTATAGTGTTAACTTTCACTTTATGTTCTTTTCTTCCATCACTGAAAACACACTGTTGCTTAGCGATCTTTTTTTGGTTTTGATCAATAACAGGCCAGTTCTTGTTAGTTCAGGTAATGCTTCGGTTAGGTCCAAGCTGCTTTTCCTACTACATATTAAGCTTTACTTTACTGCATCTTCGCTCCTGTATAAATGTGTTTACTTTGTTCTTTCTTTTTTTTTTTTACTTTGGGTATTTTTGCTTGAACTTTCTTTCTTTCTTCTATACGGGAGTGATTTCCAGAATGGATTTTGTTTCTTTGATATCAAAAGAGCCTGTTGCTTTTGTAAATGGGTAAAGATTGTTTTTTTACCGTCTTTTGCTAATGCATGTGGTGAAGAGGTTTATGATCGGAAGTTAATTTTGAGGTAATCGTTTTGTTAACCTTTTCTTGTTGTCTTAGAGAATGGATTAATTATAGTTTGTCGTTGTTGAGAGTGATAAAATGATAAGAGAGGTTTCATTGTGGAGTGTATTTTTTGCCAACTTGTGCTACGAACTTGAGCGATAGTATTGAATATTGTGCTCTATTGTGCAGATTTTTGCATTTATTGATTTTCGAGATATTGGGTTCGTAAATATGGGGAAGTCTCCAGCGAGGTGGTTCAAGTCCTTTATTCATGGGAAGAAATCATCAAAGTCTAATTTGTCGAAAGGAAATGATGTTTTGGTAAGATATTTTGTCCATTCATGTACGCCTGGTGCTTCTTAATTTTTATCAGTTGGTCCCGCTTGTTGTATAGTCACCGTGAGAGGCATAGCATCCACACAAAATTTAAAATAAATAAATAAATAAAGGAATCAAAATGCAAATCCCAGTAGTAAACTGAATTCATCAGATGGGACATATGGAATTTTTAAATGAGGTGTACTTGAAATTGAATGCTGGAATTTGGAAATCCAAATGATCAGTATTGCCTCACATTTTCCTTTATAGTAAACAATGTTTAGAGATGTTCCTTATGGGGCCCATTTGACTGAATTTTCTGTATCTTTGTTTTCCATGAAATCCTCCAAAAGGAAGTTCTTACAATTTATCTGTTCCATGTGTAGAAACAGGCAAATAAAGAAGTAGATTTTCCTTCTAAAGGACCTGTATCTGATATAACCATCAATCATCCAAGAGTGGCACTGATGGTTCCTGAGACGATTGCTGGAAGTGAATTGAACCCAGACTATGGAGTATCTTCTAACTTGCCACATGAAGGGGTAACTGTTCCATGTGCAGAAGGAGATGGGAAAGCAAAACATATCTGTTCTACAGATGATCCTGAGAAAATCAATCTTGATAAAGCTGCTACAAAAGTTCAGGCAGCTTTTAGAAGTTATCTGGTAACTGGTGTTATCTTCTTACCCTAAAAAGCTACAAACCATGTTCTTTTCTATTGTATTGAGATTCAGTCGTATATATTGACATTTCCTCTAAATTGCTGATCTAATTGCTTGATGTTGCTTCCTGTTATAGTTGTCTGTACAGTTGAGTTAGTTCAAATTGAGTAGCAGTGGGCAGACAATTTTGCTAGCTAAATCTACAACATTTGAACTGACTTCTTGTTCTCTCTATGAAATGGAAAACTGGGAATTCTGCAGTTAAAATCTATCAATATTCTATTGATAGTGTGATTTTATTTCCTAAAGGCTCATCGTGCGTTTCGAAGACTCAAAGGCATAATTAGGCTGCAGGCACTTATTCGTGGTAATTTAGTTAGAAGGCAAGCTGCTGCTACCTTATGCTGTCTCCAGGCAATTGTTAGGATCCAGGCATTGGCTCGTGGAAAGAAAGTTAGACGTTCCACCATTGGGATTGATGTGCATGATAAATGCAATCTGGAAAGGCTTCAGGTGATTTACCATTGACTTGAAACCAAATATTGTGCTTTTTCTTTCCCACATTGGAGAAATAATGTGCCTGATATTGTACTTGTTCTTTTGTTTGTGCTGAGTTTCATTGGGACAAAAAGATGCTTGCTGGAGTCTTGAACGAGAGTACATTGTGCTGCAGAAGCACATTTTTATCTGATCATCCTGATTTCCTCTATGTCGATAGTGCATCATTGAATTTGACATCCTATTTACGAATATATTGAATATTGTTGTTAATATTACTGTCAAAAGTTCATTGTCTATCTTTGGGTTTTTTTTTCCCCCTTCATCAGGGTGCTAAATGTACAGAATCTTCTGGAACCACAATGTCTACTCTGGCAGAGCAGCTGAAGGAGAACACTTTTGGTTGGAAGGTGATTAATCATTGAGTAGTCTCATGTTCTTGGTTCACTCTTGATGGGCCTGAAATTGATCAGTCAAGTGTATAAGACAATACCGTACAGGTTGTGTTTGCTTGTTTGTGAACCTGATGTCTACCATCTCAGTTAATAAATTTGTAAATGCTGTACTTCAACTTGTCTGAAATATCTTGTAAGTTGAAAGATTGCTCGCTACAAGTCTAAGATAAGTTCATTACTCCGTGAGCTGCACTGATACAATTTAAGGCGATGAAAATTACTTAGAGACCTGGATGAAAGGTTGACAGGAAAATGGGTAATAGTTGCGGTGGGTTTTTATAGAAGTTTGTATTGGCATATTGCAGCAGTTTGTCTTTGCATGTTCTTGGATTGAAAATGACTAAATCTATAATTTGAGTTAATATACAATGGTGCTATATGCTTATTGTCAGCTGAGATGTATGACTTGTTCGTAAGCCCTTTGGTTCCTGTTATAATGTTGTCTTTCCTTTTTAACTGAGCATGTAACCAATTTTATTTTTTAATTTTTGTTAAGCTTTTGGCTTCAACATCTAGCAGAAGACCTTTATGCATGCATTATGATCCTGGGGATCCTAACTCAGCTGGGGAGTGGTTAGGGCGGTGGACAAGGTCACACATCTGGGAGGTCTGTTCACAAGTAAAGAATGTTAATTTGAAGTCTCAGAAGATGCATGACAATTTACAAGGTGTAAAGGCTAAACAAGGCATGAGAAAACAAGGACAGCGGAAGCTATCAGGTGCCAAGATTGCAAACACCTCAGGTTCATCAATTTCTGAATCTGAAAGGCAGAAACAGAATCCAAGAAAACTCTCAAACCAACCAGCAGATTTAACTCCAGGACATTCACAAAATGCATCTGAGAAGGTAAAACTCACTTTAAGAAAAACTTCTATTTCCTTGAAGAAGTCTGGTGAAAGATTTGAGGTTGACAAAAAGAAATCAAATCTCATTTTGACAAAGGCGTCAAATGCTGCTACTTCCCTGGATTCGTTGCCTTACTCTGTTGAGAAGATAAAAGATACTGTTTTGGCAGTTCCTGAATTGATTGAGGTTAATACAAGTTTGATAGCACCTGATCTTGGTGAGCATGATGAAGTTTTGCATGAAAATCCAAATTTTGACTCCCAGACCAACGAGGAATATGATAAGGTGGGTGAAGTTCAAGAGACAAGTAGGCAGCAAAAGACTAGGGATGATAATTCCAGTGTTGAGGCTCGTAACCACAGCCAGGAGGAAGTGAAGTTTGGTGAGCATGATGAAGTTTTGCATGAAAATCCAAATTTTGACTCCCAGCCCAAGGAGGAATATGATAAGGCGGGTGATGTTCAAGAGACAAGTAGGCAGCAAGAGACTAAAGATGATAATTCCAGTGTTGAGGTGCGTAACCGCAGCCAGAGAAAAGCTTCACTTCCTCCGCATATAGAACCTGAGGAAAAGAATGGGATGAACAGCACACCAAAACTGCGTAGCTATATGACACCAACTAAATCTGTGAAGTGTAAGTTGAGAGAACAAGGATCCCCAAGGTTTTCCCAAGATGGATTTGAGAAGAGCAGCACAGCCAGACGGCATTCTCTGACATCTTCCAGCAATGGCAAGCTAACTTCAATGTCACCAAAGTCACAGAGTGTGGTGCAGGCAGCTGGTAAAGGAGCCATCAGAAGTGACAAATCTCTTCCTTCGACAAGAGGCGTTAATGGTAAGATCCTCTTTTTTTTTTTTTGTATGTTAGCCTTAAAACTCTTCTGGCTACGTGTTTTTTTGTTGTGTGTCCTCATGTATGAAAGGACTCTTTTAAAAGTGTCAAATATTTTGAGGTGCATATACATCCATATAGTTTCCTCTGATCTATAATTAGTTTTTTCTTTAATTTATTTACTACCTGGTCAAATTGTCTTTATTTGTGTACTTTCAAAGCAGCGAGCATGCACCCTTTTCCCTTTTGGTTAAAGATTGAAAATTCATGTCTTTATTACTCTTGTATATGTTTGAGAAAGGTCCCTATGAACTTGGTGACGATTCCAGTACAATTGAAAACTAAAGGCCTTGATATTGGAGGATCAGTTCTTCCAGTATAGGCAGGGGTCAATGAGTTATATTCCAAGATACTGAACATATGCGATGCATATTTCCACTTTTGACTGTTAATTCTGTCTTGCTGGCTTCAGATAAGGCAATCAAAGTAGAGTGGAAGAGGTGATTTTGGTATACCAGTTCTTCATGCAACACCAGAGCCAAGAGGCGAGAAAAAAAAGAATGTTACGCGTTGAACTGCCATCAAGGGCATATTGTAACCACTGCTTTGTGTTGTTTTATTCTTCTTTTCTTGTTGGTGGGTGAATGCTCTTATTAATTTTCTGGGTTTAAGAATTGCGCCTTTTGGGCACTTGTATAGCGTGTAAAGGTTTACTGTATTTGTGAATATGATTTCAGTCAAATTGACCTGTACTTTGACCTAAGAAACTGAAACCTGTTTAATCACGAGCGTTCATTACAAGTCTACTGCACCTGCCATTTTCAACCTGATCTGATGCGCTTATTATAGTTGGCAAGGTTTTGAAACTCGAATCGGACATCGAATCGGAGGTCTTACTAGTGATCGAATCGATGTGACATTATAATTATGTAATAATTATATTTAATTATATATAATATTCATCATCATCATATCTCGAAAAATTCCGCATAAAAGTAGGATCCGGAGGGGCCGGATAGTACGTACCCTTATTCCTACAATATAGAGAGGCTGTCTACGCAGCCTTACCCTTATAATGTAGAGATTGTTTTCAGATTGACTTACATGCATATGAGACATGATAACAAAGCTATAGGGGACTAGAGAGAAATTAGGAAAGATGGATAATACATTGAAATATCTATACCTGATGTGGTCATAATCCGCTATTACCTTTCACCTTGCAAATCCTAGCTTACCTTACACCTTGCCAAGCTCAGCTTCTCTCGTTGCCACCGTAAAGCGAGATTCGTTTCAAGCAAGCGTCAATTTCACCATAAGTTGTCGCCAAGATGATCACAAGCATAGTGCTTCTCCAATCCTCAGAAACCAACTATATGCTTCACTTTCATGCCTGCCCCGAACTTCGTAAACAATACTAAAAAATATAGTCTACGGAGACAGTAATAAATAGATAAATAATGCCTAAATAATAATAATAGGAGAAAAAAATCGAGAATAAAGAAGATGAAGTTAAAATCAACAAGAAATACTGCTCATAAAGAAAGAAAGAAGACGTCCAAATACTAGAACTAGAACACTAGGAATCGAAAAGGGCTACCACGAATAAAGGAAATCAGCAATGAACCAAAAATTTATAAGCTACTATGAGCAGAGCACAAAGGAAAAACAAGCCGTGAGTACCGGAGGATCAATGGGAAGGAAAAATAAATAACCCACTTATAAAAGCTTTGTCTGGCATAAAGCCCCAAAGCCCACTAAAGAAGGTGTTGCAAAAGTTGAAAGGTCAATGTAAAAGGAAAACTACTAAGGAAGGTGCCGTGCAAGAATGGCTACGTCAGGTCCAAAAGTAGGCGACCAACGGGCTGCAAAAGAAACGGATTACTGCCACTTTCTCGTACAGGAAACTAGTCAGACGACTCTAAAAGTAGAAGGGACTTGTGAAGTGTGTCAGACTGTTTGCAGTGGCAGATGGTGGGCCAGTCAGGCCAACTGTTAAGGCAAGACTGTCCACGACCCTCGTAAGGAGCCGTCGGTGACCGGAGCAGTCTCCGACAAGGTGCAAGAGCCGCGGCAATGGGGAGGATTTGGAATATGAGATAGAAGAAACGCCCCGTCGAAACGTTGTGCATGCAATCCACACTAACAAAAACAAAACAGTAAAGGAAAAGTATACCTGGCTGCACCGAAGTAACTTATTTTGTGCTCATAACATCCGTCGGACTCCCTGCTTCTCCTCTCAGTCCGGTGAGGCTACCCTCCCTCTGCTGCAATTTGATAGCCATCCCGTGTTGACATGATAATTGTAATTTACTGTACGTTATTTAGGGTATCAGATCTTTTATTATAATTATTCTGTTTTAATTATGTTTTTATTTCAAAACGACGTTATTTTATGTATAAATAGTCCAAGACAATATCATTTTGAGACAAAAATAAAATTGAAACAGAATAATTGAGACAAAGGATTTGAACCGTTGTCAGATGCTGTGTTTCTTAATTATCTCTTATCATTAAAATTCAGGGTTCATTCATGAAAAATTAGTAGTTTACTTATAGTGTCAAAAAAGAAAAAGAAGTTGATACAACTATGAACTAAGCATTCAAAAATTGAAACTCAGGTATAGAAAGAATATTACCTCTATTCAACTTCTTCATAACTATCTCATTAATCGGTGTCCAATCCAATAAATATAATCTGACTCTGCTCCAATCACAAATAAATTATATATAGTGATGAGTGACAGAGATCGATAATGCTTATTTACTTAACCAAATTAATCGAAACAAAGGAAAGATGAGATTTAAAGATAGAAATTAAAATAAAAGAATAAGAATGCAATTTAATGAAATTAAATAATAACAAACATCTAGTCAAAGTGTAATTTCAGTTTCAATTCTTTTAATTCACCATTGATGCAAATATAAACTTTTATTTTTTTTTAATAAATTGGTTAACAAGTTCTAATAACTTATCTCTCTTTACTTCCTTGGTAACCAAAATGAAATTTTTGATTAATTCTCTTATCAACAAATAACCATAACCAAATTCTTAGAATTTAGAATAATCAAGCAATTATAAATTTAATCATTACAATTGATAATATATTATTTGGTAATTGAACAATAACCTTTTTTATATCAATTAAACAAAACAATAATGTTAATAATCTCCAAAGATATACAAATATCGAAGAAAAAAAGTTAAAAAAACAATTAAATTTCACATCTCTTGAAAAATCAAACTTTAATTAACTTTACCTAAAAAGAGAGAGTTTAGCTGTACCTGCTTTCAAAAACAGTGTAAAAGAAAAATAAACAGCAACTACATCAATCACACTTAGTAAAAATTTTAATAATATGCGAGATATGGAGAGGTCCAATAATACGTAACTTTACCTTTAATTAGTAGAAAAATTGTTTTCAAATGACCTACATAAAGAGAAAAAGAAGAAGAAGAAGAATAAGAAGAAATAAATATAATAATAACAATAACAATAACAACAACAACAACAATAATAGTAATAATAGTAGTAGTATAAGTAATAACAATAATAATAATAATAATAATAAACTACTAAAACAAGCTAGGTAAAAAGCTTAGGCTAAAACCCTAAGACGTAGGTATTACTTACTTATAATTTTAGGCTAACTATAGGAGGAAAAAGATAAAAGACTTATAGAAATCGTAAGGAACTCTTTATACGAAATCTTTTATCTAGGTCTTATAATGTCAAAGTTTTTTATATGTGAATATAGTTTCGTTGTCAAACTGACCTGTACCTTGACCTAAGAAATTAGGGTTGGAGCACTATATTCCCGTTAAAGTGTTCCAACTTTGTGTCACTTAATTTTGTCCACACATTTGTGTGGATCTTATATAAATGAGATTTAATAGAATATAATAAAAATTGATTAACCGGAACAGAGGATTTATATTCCTAAGAAACTAAAACTTGTTTAATCATGAGCGTGCATTACAAGTCTACTGTGCCTGCCATTTTCAACCTGATCTGATGAGCTTATTGTAGTGGAAGACTGCATATATCTGCTCTGCCCAGGCCCTCATTATATTCAAGGATTCAGTGCATATTTGTTAATAAATGAATCATTGCAAGATTATAAATATGAATCATATCAATTTCAAGTCTATGATTTTCATTAGTCCTGCACATTTAGGATTAAGCTAAAGTAATAACGAAGAATGTACTATAATACGTTGAAAGGATAGCTGTGGATGTCATCAGTACTCCTAATTAATTGTACGTTGTCCAGATCCGTGTTCCTTAATTCTCTCTTATCATCGAAATTCAGCATTCATTCACGAAATTTTAGGGTGCGTTTACTTTCAGAAAATATTTTTTTGTTTTCTATCTTTATTTTTTGCATATATTTTTAATTTTCATTTTCAGTGAAAAATTGTCGAAAACATGTTTGCTAATTAATATTGAAAAAATTATTTTCTAAAATTGAAAATTGCAAAACATGTTTACTAAAATTGTGTTTTGATTTCA
>JAOSBM010000001.1:2633344-2644560 GCA_027568955.1 Erythroxylum tenue
TATAAGGAACCAATTTAAGCACAAAGATCATCAATTAGGAGTCAACGAGTGCACAAACAGTTAAGAAAATGCGGCCACTTTGTAATATAAACTTGGCTCAATCAATCACAATAGTCAATCAAATGTAAGTGAAATCGCATGAAACACTATATATGTTTATAATTAAGTTATAGGTTTAAATTTTTTCAAATAGTATAAAATTATTTGTTCTTCTATTAGGTTGATTCCATCTGAACCGTCTTCTAGACATGTGACATCAATATTTAAGGAGAGGATTGATCCTGAGGGTTATGTATGGAAGAAGATCTCTCAAGCCACAAAAATGTTTTACTTTCAGGAGTTTGAGGTACAATATGCAAATAATTTCCTTTTTTCATTTAATTGTATACATAAATAATATTAGATTATAAGTTATCAAATTTTTTCCTTTTAATTTCAGAAAAAATTTTACTGGGATTCTGGTATTGACGGGGTCATACATGGTTTATGGGAGAGGCGAGCTTGTACACGTTATCACAACTTTATTGGTGCAATACACAAGGCTGGTGTACGACCGCCTTATATTTTTGGGAGCATATGAAGTCGTTGGCAGGAGTACTGGATATCACCTGAGGTAAGGTTCATATCCGGGCGTAACTCGACCAACAGACGTGAAGGCCCAGGGGGAGACAATCTTCCCGTTCATACAGGAGGATCAATTACCCACTACGAGCATGCAGAGAGACTTGTAAGTATCTAACTATTACACTTATATTCTAATTTTTTACTTTGCTATTTTTCAATTTAAATTGATGTGTGAATGTTGTGATGATGGATAATGATTATTGTATAAATGTCTGGTGTCATATATGACTATGGTGAGTTATTTTTTTGTTCAACAGGGGGCAATATCATAGATATAGAGGAGACTCTGCCAAAATTTTTATAAATTCTAGTTTAACTTAGAACATTTTATGGTTATGCAGGAAAAGTCTATGGGAATAAAGCCTCCACCTCGTCAGTTGTTTTTGCATACTCACACTAAGAAGCATGACGGTGTGACATTCCTCAGCAGCTGATATAAAGAACTAAATGTATGTGAAATTTATGCTTTAATATTCGTTCTTAATAATTATGACTTACTAATTATAATATAAGCATTGCCTCCTAATAGGACCAAATACAAGAAACAATACAGCGACAGTCTCAGTGAGAACAACCTACTGATGAGACCCAGGCATTTTTGATGCAGTGGGTGGTAGGAATAATCGTGGAAGGATCTTCGGGCTAGGCTCATTTGGGGACACGTTCTATTCACACTCCTCTACGTCCAGTACAACAGCATCAAGTAGACAAGGGACGACAGAACGTATCCATGAGCTTGAGAGCACAGTGCAAACCTTGACAAGTCAGTTGCAACAGACAATGGAATACATGACTAAGCTCCAAAATGACATGGAGCAGTTGAAGGGGAGGGATAGAGACTCAGACTATCCGCGCTTACCAAGACAATACGGATTGTTGTAGTCATTTAGTTTGAATTTATGTAGAATGGAATGTTTTTATTATCAATGACGAAATTTTTTCCTTTATATGATCAATTAATTTTCTGTTTAAACAAATTAAATATATAAAAAATCAAAAAACAATGCATAGATAATTTATAGCTATTGAAATTGTCCAAATCAAATTGACTATCGAGATTTTAAAAAAGAAAAAACTTACGATGGGAATTGGGGAAGGATGTGTTTTTCAGTTACCGACGGAATTCAAGTCTCCATCGGTAAGTGAACACATATGTACCGACGGTTTATGCTAAACCTTCGGTGGATGTTTAGGGATTTTACGGACGGAAGTTTGCTTTCCGTCCGTATTTTGACCGATATTACAGACGGTTATTGACATACCGTCGGTATATGCTAACATTATTTATATATATTCACCGACAATTTATAATTGTCCGTTGGTATAGACATCGACGGAATCAATTCTCTCCATCGGTAAATGTATTGATGGATGTCTGAAGTCTCAGACGGAACGGAAATTCCGTCGGTAACTTTACCGACTGAGCATTTAGCAACGAAATTTTCCGCCGATAAAAACCGTCGAAAAATCAAGTTACTGACAATAAGTTAACACTTTCCTTCAGTGTTGGTTTTAGTGTTCTGCACGAGAGGTGTTTGATAAAATGTCTCAAAGAGATGGAAGGTAGAAAACTGATTTCTAACTCTGATACCACTTTGTTAGATAGCAAAAAATATGGAAGAGGCCAAAGAAAAAGAGAAATATTGGTTAAACAATCTTCTGTTTTATTAGGTAAATTGCTCTCGAATAAAACATGAAGTATGCCTATATAAACATAGGCTTGCAAAACCAATTCTTGATAAACTAAACTAGTAATATTTAACTTTAACAATAACTCTAACTAACAAATCTAACTAGGCTCTAACAATTATAATTCAAGTTTATTATGTAACAGTTTCGACATACTTCCAGATATCACTTAGCAGCTGTCCCATGGATTAGATAGAGCGCACGCATCACTCTGAAGATAGGACGCCGCCTCCTCGTTTCCATGTTGTATGAAACGAAATCCCCATTGATGTCTTCTAATTTAGCGCCTATCTGCAATATAATCTTTTACTTAAGTGGCCCTTCGTGACTAAGGAGTTTGCTCCAGTCTAGGCCCATAGACGAAGGTTTTTCTAGGAAAGTCTCCTAAGACGTTTTGTATTACACTAAAATTTTTATTTTATTATTTTGATTTAAAATTTCTTAATAATATAATATTCATAATTATCAAATAATACAAACTGAAAACATTAACATTCATTCAAACTTATTGATGGCTGATCAGTTACAATTAATGACATGAACAAATTCTCTACAGTTCCAGTCTCATTCTCATCGATTCATAGGCAATTTAGAACGGCAACACGGACAAGAATTTCTTTCGGACAACCACATGGCTAAGCACGCCCCATGAAACAGGTGTTTACAAATCATTCTTGTCGCTGACCCTCTCATCTCCTCCAAACAAATTGGACACCGCTCTGTACTTTTCTTACCAACTTTCACCGACTCTAATCGCAGTCCCTTACCGTTAGTTAGTATCATCTGTGAATTGATTCTTTCAAGTTTCAGAACTGCCTCTCTAACAGTTTGGTCCATTAGATCCGTCTCATTATATATACAGCGGCTGAACAGGTCAGTTTCCTGGAAAATAACATCCTGAACATGTGCTACCTGACAACTTAGGTGCAAGTACTTGTGTTTTTTGGAGACACCGAAAACAAACTTGCGAGTCTCATTCATGACAGCCTCAACCAAGTCAACATACGCATCCTCACTCTTAATTGTTGTTTTTGTTCCCTCTGGATTATCTCGAAGTTTATTAAGGTTGGAAACAATGTCGTTCATGAAGTGGCATGAGTCTGTGTCAAACTCCAACTTACGTGATTTCAGTTGTACTTCGTGAATAAGAATTCTCCTCCCGCGTGATGTTTGGCGATAGAACTTGTGTGTTGCTGAGTAATGGATGACGAAGGAAAGGTCCACCGGTAACAGCCTGGTTGGAAAATAAATCTCGTCCATAATCTCATGTATTCTGGGAAATGTGACTACTTTAACGTCGAATAAATCTTGACTTTCTATCATGATGAAGCTTTCAGAGATTCAGAAAAAAAAAAAAAAATAGAAATTTTCTTGCTAATCAGAAAAGGTTTAGATTAAAGACAATTCCTTGTTGCCTGCTCGTAAATTTATAACGGATCACTTAATCCTTTTCCGAGTGGGAAACTGAATTTAAAGGTATGCATAACTCGTAAAGTCACAGCAGATCACTTGATCCTTTTTCAAGTGGAACACTGACAAATAGAGGATAAGAGAACTTTATGTGATTTGGTTATAAGTTTTCTATTAAAATTTTTTTATTTTTATATAATTTTATTAAATAATAATAATAATAATAATAATAATAATAATAATAATAATAATAATTGTTTTACTATTTAAGTTTATATTTTATTAAAATTATGTAAAATTAAAATCTAAATTTTTCAATACTAAAAAAAAGGATAGTGCTGGTAAAATGTGTGAATAAAGGGACGGGATCCTCTCTTTAATATTATAGTATCTTATTCTGTCGCATGAATCTCAATCATCTATTTATACGGATCCCACGTTTATTTATGCGGGACCTACGTGAAACTCACATAAATCAATGACTAAAATTTAAAAGATAGAATCAGACACCATAATATTGGACAGAAGATAAAAGATAGAATAAGACACCATAATATTGGACAGAAGATTCGGACTCGTGAATGAGACGGGATTCACTGTCCAATATTATGGTGTCTTATTTTATCCCATAAATTTCAGTCATCTATTTATGCGAATCTTACGTTTATTTATGCACGATCCACGCGGAACTCATATAAATCAATGGTTAAAATTTATAAGATATAATAAGACACCGTAATATTAGACAAAAGATCCGAAATCGCGAATAAAGGGCTCAGCCACGACCAGGCATGCATTGCAAGAGAAGGCCCAACACGACACGAGCCATACACGTTGCTGTCTAACTACATCTCTTCCACTGTACAGGTGTCAACGTCAGGCTCCACGAGCCATGCACATATAAGATCACAATAACCGAATCAACGGAGACTTTGGCCAAAAACTGAATCTGGTGAATCACGTTCTCAGGTATGCTCTCTTTCGCTTTATGGATAATCTTTGTTGTTGCAGCATTATATAGTTGAAATGAGAGATTTATTAGTTCTTAAGATTCAAACTCTGTATGAATGAACAATCTCTCATCTTGCTTTCAAGGACTATTTGATTAGCAATTGATATAAAACTACCATGTATAGAAGGATTTTAATATAGATACTCTATCTTATGCACAGATCAGGCAAATGAAATTAAGCTGTTAGATCCAACACATGTTACTTCCTAAAGTGATTTTTCACAATCCTAGGTCGTACTCAGTACAATCGCCTGAATTGAACTTTCCGGTGCCAATTTCATTTGTGGCAACCGAGTCTTGACCTTATCTCTGTTCTACGCTTCTTAAGAAACCAAACAAGTCCCAGGAAGTACCCACTGTATTACTCTGGTAATGACAATACTTAAATCCGTGCAATGTATGATGTCCAGGCATGGCAGAAGCACAGGAGGAGAAGGAAATTTCAAACCTTAGTTCCGACGCTTATTTTGAGAGAATTCAGTCCAGGAAGAAGTTACCCCAGTCACTACAGGAGACTCTGACCGCTGCATTTGCCAGGATTCCAGCTTCATCCTTTCCGAAAGTTCCTGGTGGAAAAGGTGATTGCAGTAAAGTTGTAGTTAGATTCTAACAACTGTAGCTAGCCTAAGTTGATTTTCGAATGCTAAAATCATTCCGCAACATTTTTTATTTGGAAATAATAATTCCGGGACATTGTTTTTCGCAGTCATTGAAATTCTAGCAGACACATCTGTTGCTGATGCTGTTAAGATTTTATCTGAATCCAATATCATGGCTGCACCTGTGAAGAATCCAGATGCAGCAACTAGTATGGAATGGAGAGACAGGTACCTAGGAATCATAGATTACTCAGCAATTGTTCTCTGGGTTCTGGAGAGTGCAGAACTTGCGGCAGTTGCTTTATCAGCCAGTTCTGCAACAGTTGCTGGTGTCGGTGCTGGAGCTGTTGGTGCTCTTGGAGCAGTAGCACTGGGTGCAACTGGTCCTGCTGCAGTTGTGGGCCTAACTGCTGCTGCAGTCGGTGCCGCTGTAGCTGGTGGTCTGGCTGCAGATAAAGGAGTTGGGAAAAATGCTCCTGCAGCAGCTGACAACTTGGGCGAGGATTTCTACAAAGTCATACTCCAAGATGAACCATTCAAATCTACCACTGTAAGTTAAGTCTCAGTCTTTTCTACCTTTATGGATAAATTACATGATTCAGCATACCATGAAAAGGAATAATTAACTTGGGAGATCAATGGAGATTTGAGGTTGCCGCAGTACTGATTGAAACTGTATTCAAAAGAAAGTTCCTGATCCTATTTTGGCCTGCTGTTTTTGTTATAGGTTAGGTCAATACTCAAATCATATCGATGGTCTCCTTTTGTTCATGTTGCAACAGACAGTTCAATGCTGAATGTTTTGCTTCTACTCTCAAAGCATCGGCTGCGAAATGTACCAGTGATTGAATCAGGACAACCTGAAATTAAGAACTTTATTACCCAATCAGCTGTTATTCAGGGTCTCGAGGGATGCAAGGGAAGGGATTGGTTCGACTGCATATCTTCCCGGCCTATTTCAGATTTGGGGCTCCCCTTTATGTCTTCCAACGCGGTTAGATTTCTTCTAGTCCGTTAGTAGTTTCAGATTACATCAAAGCTTAATTTCTAGTTCTTATGCTGCCCAGGTTGTTAGTATCAACTCCGATGAGCTGATTCTCGAAGCTTTTAAGCGCATGAGAGATAACAAAATTGGTGGTCTTCCAGTTGTGGATGGCTCAACCAAAAAGATTGTTGGGAATGTGAGCATAAGGGACATCAGATACTTGCTGCTTAAGCCTCAACTTTTTTCCAACTTCAGGTACTGTATATGAACCCCTTGTACCAAACAATACAGAGGAAAAACCAGGAATTTCTGAGATCTGGCATTGAGGTATCCAAGTAGTCTGATCATTGCAAAGTAAACTTTTCTGTACTTCAGGATCTAAAACATCTATGCTGGGGATATAAATTATGTTAAGAACTTGTAGCAGGTTTTCGTATTTGACTGACATTCAATACTCCATTTCTCAGGCACCTCACAGTGATGAACTTCATGAAAACCGTCATCTCAACAACCCAGGAAACTGGAAAAGTCATGCCCCCACTAACCTGCACCCCAGACACTACTCTTGGCAACGTGATCCACTGTCTGGCTACCAAGTCAGTTCACCGGATCTATGTTGCTGGGAAAGAAAATGAAGTAATTGGTGTCATTACGCTCAGAGATGTGATTTCTTGTTTCATTTACGAGTCTCCCAGCCATTTTGATGCCTAGTTTTTGTTTTCAACAATCAAAAACGTTGACTTAGTGATTCCTTTGTATTAGATCTCCTTCTCCTCAATAACTCCATGAGTTGCAGATATTCAATCAGAAATACAGGAATTGGAGCTGTTTTATTAATTACCTGCATGCATTCGCTTATTACGCAACTCAAATTGAACCAAAGGCTGGGAATTTCCTCACTTCTTTATCACGCATCATTTTTCTTGTTCTTTCCTCATCATCCCGCCTTCTGTAAAGAAATGCAGAGTATATTGTACTGAACTTGTAAATTCGAAAGTGAATGAGAATTGGATCAAAAGAGTCTACTTCTTTCATTGCATTCTGAACATATATATAGCTTGAGTGTGCTGAATACATTACCTTGAAATTCAAAAAAATACAATGATGATTGAAATTCAAAAAAATACAATGATGACTGAACATGCTGATTTATCTACTAATACAAGTAATCTATTCCTACTACATTACAACACAACCTAAACTTTACAACAGCACTAAATCAAGTTACACTCTTAACACTCCTCCTTTATGCAAGTGCTGTTGAAAACTCCAAATTTTTCCCTAAGATACTCAAATCGAAGTTTCTGTAAACACTTGGTAAAAATGTCAGCTATTTGTTCTTCTGAGGAACAATGTAGCAACTTCACTTGATTCTCCTTCTCAGCTTCTCGAATGGCATGATATTTGATCTTAATGTGCTTGTTTTTCCATAAAAAACCGGATTTATCACTATAGCTACTGCAGATTTGTTATCACAGAAGATCTTAGTAGCTTAATTTCTCCAACTTAAAATTCAAATCAAGTAAAATTTTCTTAGCCACAAACATTTGTTCACAACAGATGAGGCAGTAACATATTCAGCTTCAGCAATGGATTGAGCAATTGAACCTTGCTTCTTCTTCTCCAACAAATCATAGCTGATTCCAGAGAAAAACAATACCCTGAAGTTGTTTTCATATCTGTTAGTGATCCAACCCAATCACTATCAGTAAATCCAATCAAATTCACACAGCCGATAAGTTTTTAATGCAATCTATAATCTAGAGAACCATGCAAGTACCTCAGAACCCTTTTGACAGCCCTAAAATGAAGTTTAGAAGGTGAATTCATGAACCTAGACAGCAAAATTGTGATGAATATAATGTCAGGTCTTGTAATTGACAAATAGAGCAAGGAACCAACAACACTTTTGTAGAGAGTTGCATAAGCTAAACCAGATCCATCATTAATGATTAGCTTAGTTCCTTAAACTCCTAGAGTGCTAACTGATCTGCATTTTCCCAAGCTGGACTTGTTTAACAGTCCTCGAGCATACTTTTCCTGAGAAATGAAAATGTCATGTCTGCCTTGCTTAACTTCCATTACCAGAAAATAAGACATCATTCCTAGGTCATTCATCTCAAAGACTTGTTCCATTTTAGCCTTAAACTCCATTATAGCCTTCAGATTATTTCCAGTTATCAAAAGATCATCAACATAGACTGAAACCACCAATGTTTCAATTTCAGAAAGTTTAACATACAATGTAGCTTCATTACAACTTTTCTGAAAACCAAATTCAGAAGATACTCATCAATCCTTACATACCATGCCCTAGGAGCTTGCTTGAGTCCATACAAGGCCTTTTTCTTCAAGTAAACTTTGCTAGGATAGGTTACAAATCCCTCAGGCTGCTCTACAAAAATTTCTTCTTCAAGTATGCCATTTAGGAAGGCAGACTTGACATCTAGTTGAAAAACTTGCCACTTGAGATGAACAGCAATGGAGAGAAGCATTCTGATGGTATCAAACCTTGCTACTGGAGCAAAGGTTTCATTGAAATCTATCACTTGATTTTGAGCAAATCCCTTGACAACCAACCTTGCTTTAAACTTGTTGATTGTCTCATCCGGATTAAGCTTTACTTTAAAAATCCACTTCAGGCCAATTACCTCCTTATCAACAGGTTTTGATACTAAGGTCCAAGTTTCATTTTTGTTGATCATTCGAAGCTCCTCCTCCATTGCAGCTCTCCAATTTTCACAATTCAATGCTTCATTGATGTCAATAGGCTCATGCAATGCTACATTGCATCTAGTATAGATGTCATCAAAGGTCTTGTCCCTCTAACAACAGCTTCATCTTCAGAAGCCTCATTAACATCATTCTGCCGCTCTTCTACACCTTCATCAAGTGCATTTTGAGGTGAGGAAGAGACTGATTGCTTTTTCCAGTCCCACACATTTTCTTAATCAAATTTCACACTCCTGGTCACATAGACTCAATTTGTGAGAGGATTCTAAATTCTATATCCTTTAGGGGAACTGCAGTAGCCAACAAGAATTTCAAGCTCAGCACGTTAATCAAGCTTGCCCCTGTTAGCTTCAGGAATATGAGAATAGCTAACACAGCCAAAAATTCTTAGATGAGCAACAGATGGTTTTGTTCCAAACCATGCCTCAAAAGGTGTTTTTCCTTCAACAGCTTTGGCGGGAAGTCTGTTTTACAAATATATAGCATTGTAATTAACTACTTTATCCCACAAAGGTTTTAATAAACTCTTCTCTAACATCAAGCATTGAGCCATATTCATGATGGTTCGGTTTTTCATTTCACAAACACCATTTTGCTGAGGAGAGTAGATGACAGTCAACTGATGAAGAATTCCAGCAGCTTAAAGGAATTCCTTAAAGGCATGACGTATATTCAATGCCATTGTCAGTCCTTAAAGTCTTGATGGACAAGTCACATTGATTTTCAGCTAATGCTTTGAATTTTGTAAAGCATTCTAGCACTTCACTTTTTTATTTCAAAAAATAAACCCAACAATATCTTGAGAAATCATTTATGAATAGAAGAAAGTACCTGCTGGATTTGATTATGGCAACATTCATTGGGCCACACACATCCGAATGCACCAGCCGCAATTTATCACTTGCTCTTGAAGCTTGATTAAGAGGAAAAGGAGACTTGCTCAATTTTCCCAATTGACATATTCCACACAGACCAGAATAGTCACTTATAAGATTCAAATCATGTACAAGTTCTAAGTCCTGGAGCTGCTTTAATGAGTTGAAGTTGGTGTGTCCAAGTCTTTTATGCCAAAGACAAGTATTGTCTTCAACACATATATGCACAAGTATTGGCCATTCAATAGGAAAATTCCTCCTCTTCATTGTAACAGACATAATTTCTATCCCTAATGAGTCTCTAATGATGCACGTTTTATTTTCAAATGATAGCTTGTAATCCTTCTCAAGTAATTGACCAATACTCAGCAAATTCATATCGATTTCAGGTACTTATAAAACATCTGCTATATTTCTTGTTCCAGAAGGAGTTTGGACAAGAATTGTACCTTTTCCTTATACATTAACTAATCTGCCATCTCCAAGTTTCACTTTGCAAGCAAATCTTCGATTCAGATCCTTGAAAATAGAGAAATCAGCAATCATATGGTTTGTGCATCCATTGTCGACAAGCCAAATTCCAGAAGAGTGAGCAGCTACACACATCTCCTCCACAGCAGCAAATAACTCTTCTTTATGCTCCTTTAAACTTTCAGCAACTTGAGCAGGTTGAGCACGTGCTTGCTTCTTTTGGTGTGACTTGCAAACCTTCTCCATGTGACCAAATTGTTTGCAAGCTTTGCATTGAACATTTGGTCTAAACCAACAAAAATCTGTTGTATGATTTGTCTTTTGACAGCGAGGACAAAGAGGAAACTTGTCCCTTTTGAACGTTCCTCTATTTTGTTCACTCTTCTCCTTTCCCTTTCTGTTACGTGAGAATTTTTTGTGATCAGATGACTTGAACTTCTGTGTAGCTACATATGCTCCTTCATTTTGACTCTCCTCCTCCCGAAATGCTTTCCGTTGTTCCACAGCTTGCAATGCATTTGCAAGTTCTGTGATAGTGATTTTATCCATGTCCCAACTGTCTTCCAAAGAGGAAAATTTTGATTCGAACCTCTCAAGAAGTGTTACCATGACTTTCTCCACAATTCTCTTCTCTTCAACTTGTTCCCCTAATAGCGTTATCTCATTGATTGAACCCAAGTTTGCTATATTATTCCTTGACATTTTCATAGTTTTTGTTATACTTTTCGGCTTCTTTTATTAGATATTATGCTTAATTTGACCAAAGAGTATGTGTTTCGAATTAATATGATTTGAGGGTCAAATTGTCATAATTAATT
>JAOSBM010000001.1:2667766-2678548 GCA_027568955.1 Erythroxylum tenue
ACACCGTATATTAACATTCTGGATTTTAATTTTAGACGAGTTAAAATTATTTAGTATAAATAATTTTATTATAAAAAATGTAGTAAAATTAATAAAAGTGCTTTTTAATTTTATGTTGCCAAACAGTCTACTGTATGAAGCTCTTTTTAAAAAGCTATTTTTTTAATTGACAGCCAAACAATCAACTGGCTTTTAAAAAAAGCTCTTCTCAGAAAAGCTCTACTGACAAAAGCTCTACTAATAAAAACTCTACTAATAAAAGTTCAACCAAACGGGCCCTAAGTGTGATATCGCAATTTCCTTATAAGGGATTACCTCCATAATAGTGAATGGACTAGTCCCCCTTGATTTAAGTCCCCCGTAAAAATAACCTTAGGCAAGAATTATATAGGAGTTGATCAGCCTTTACAATCTCCTTGCCCAATAGGTGTTGATCATGTTATTGCTTTATCTGTTTTTTTTTTATATATTTTGCATTTTTGTATATGAATTATTCAACTATAGCATTCTCTTATGATCTGCATTATTTAAATTTAAATTTAGAAACTTAGTGGCCCTATATGCTTTATGTTCTAACTTAACAAATAGATAACTCCCTTTTAAAAAACCAACTATATGGTATCATTCTAATAGGTGATTTATATGCACTTTTATATGCCTAAAAAGCATCATCTAGCTTTAGTGACCAATCCTTCCTAGAATTCCCTACTTTCTTTTCTAGAATCCTCTTTAACTTTACATTATACATTTTTACTTGACCGTTAGTCTGAGGGTCACAGTCAGTTATAAGTTGCTCATAACACCAGATTTATGCATTAATCTATTAATTTTGTATAGAGAGAAAGTATGTCAACCTATCACTAATTATCGCTCTAGGTTGACATATAGTAAATATCTTTTTAAGGAATTTAGAACGACTCTAGAATCATTAATTGGTAAAATTATGGATTTTACCCATTTTGATACATAATCTACTATCACTAAAATATATTTATTCTTGAATAAACTTGGGAATAGAGACATGAAATTAATCTCGCACACCTCAAATAATTCATAAACCAAAATACTAGTAAGAGGCATTTCATATTTTTGAAAGATATTACATACTCTTTGACATTCATCACATTATTTGACATACCTATAAGGATCTCTAACCTTAAAATGGCCACTTGCTTCCACTCAAATGTAGCATTATGGACTTTATCTCTTTCTTTAGTATGCATCTTCTTATAACTTGATCCATACAAATTCTAAATAAAAATGATTTTTTTTCATATGTAAAATTTAAATTAGAAAAATAATTTTCATTTTATTAATTTGAAACATTTTAAAAAGAATACCACTTGCTAAATAGTTAGCATAATCCACAAATGAAGGGAAGGGATTAAGTACCTATTTGAAGTATACTTGCTTGTCAAGGAAGTTGTCATCTGTATCTTCTTCATTTAACTCCTTTAGATTTGGATTTTCTAAAAATAATAGAAAGTCTGCTTATAGGTTCTTCACTCTTTTTTATCTTTGATATCCAAATTAAACTCCTATAATAGCAAAATCCTTTTTATCGAATGTGAATGTTACCTATGTAAATGTTTTCTATTATATTATATTTGGTTTAAATACTTATCTTCTATTATCCAAACACTACTCCCACAGCATAGTGGCTTGCATTGCACATAAGCTTAATAGAGAGATTATAATTTGGTGCTACCATAATGGGGGCATTAATTTTCTTTTGTTCAAAAATGTGAACACCTCTAAACAAACTAGAGAAAAATTAAAAAGAATATCGTTATAAAGTAAGTTAGCTAAAGATCAAACTATTTTGGAGAATTTCTTTATAAAATGTCTATAAAATCTAACATGCCTTAAGAAGTTCATGATTGCCTTTATTAATATAAATGATGATAACTTCTCATTTGCTTTAAGTTCTTACTTATCCACCTCTATTCTTTGATGTATAATTTTGTGCCTTAACACTATAACTTCTTGCATTATAAAGTGACATTTTTTTCAATTTAATATCATATTAGTTTCCTCGTATATTTTTAATAACGTTTTGAGATTACAGAGGCATCGATCATAAGAGACCAAAGATTAAAAATCATCCATAAATACCTACATTACCTCTTCAACCATACCTCCAAAATTGGTATCATGCACCTTTGAAATATCGTTGGTGCATTGCATAATCCAAACAATATTTTACAATAAGAAAATGTTCCATAGGGTAAATATGATGTTCTCTTAATCCTTATATATCATTGGCATTTAAAAATAGGTAAATTACACTAAACCCTCACATGATTTTAAACTTTTTTTTATTTTAATACCTAATTTTTAAAGACTATCATTTACCCGTTGATGAGGTTATGTTTTTGTATCACTTTTACTCCCAAATGTCATTCTCCATTAAAAATCCTATCAAAGAATGACAAAAGGACATTGCACTAGTTGTGTAATTGTTACATGGAATAATGCCTATCTTGGTTGTGCCACGTAAGATAAGCGATACGATGCCATTTTTCCATTCTTTATAAGGTTTTGTAATAGAAAATGACACCAAGGGGTATGCGTAATATAAAAACATAACCTTATGGGATTAATGCTAGTTTTGACTAAAGTTAAAAAGGTCTAAACCACGTAGTGGTTCAATGTAATTAACCCTTGAAAATAACCTAAATACCCATAAAGAAACAATAATACATATGATTGAGAGTTGTTTATGCATTTGTTTAATAAACAGAAAAGGGAAATGGTACTTACATGTTGCATTATTTAGTTTCCTATAATTGATGCACCTAACGATGGTCCTCATTAAAATCAACTCATTCTTCTCATTTGGAAAACCATCATCCATCTTTTGTTTGTACTACCCATACATGGCTTACCTATAAACTATTAAAAATATGGTAGACCATACGTGGATTAAATAGTTTTACAACCTCTTATTTCATGCTCATTTATATTTAATCTTGTCTAGGGTTATACTAAAGATTTTTTCTCTTCCTCTTTCAAAATTTTTGTAGTTTTAATATGAAGGGTTGATCACTTTTATGTTAAAATTTTCCATGTTAAACTTTCTTATGTTTCTATAGTGCTTATAGTAATCTATCCTCTTATTCATCAAATAACCTAACTACAATTATTATCGTTAGCTTTAAGTTCTTCTCCAAAAATTCATATCAAAAGTTTCCTGGTAATTGTTCTAATTTTAAGTCCATGGTTTCTTTATATATGGTTTCATTTTCTACTAGGTTATATCCACCTCATCTTCTTGGTCTTTCCTTATTGAAAGGTTCTTTTTGCTTCTAAATAGGTTACTTGCTTATGTAACTCTTCATCGTTTGAGTTGATTTCCTCTCCTTAAATGATACATTGCTCCAAAGTATCATTTTGTATAACTCCCTGTAAATAATATGATATTTCAGTGTTTAGTACATTAAGGAAATAACAAGAATGATCACTTGCAATGGAGTGTTTCAAAGCATTCAAAATTTTGAAGATTATTATTTTCTCTTTAATTATTAATTTTACTTTATAAATATTTATTATAGTTTTTGTTGTAGCAAGGAATGATAAACCTAGGATTAGAGGCACTTCAATTTCTTCTTTCAAGTTTAGACTAACAAAATCAACCAGAAAAAATGAATTATCAACCTTAACCATCATATCTTCAATTGTATCCCTAAGATACTTAATTACTATATCAACTAGTTGTAAGATAATTATAGTTGACATAGGTTTATAAAACCTTAATTTCTTAAAAATAAAATAAGGCATTAGCTTAATACTAGCTCCGAAATTATCCAATACCTTATTAATAGATAAAGTGCTAATTACATAAAGGATAGTAAAACTTCTTGAATCATTTAGCTTTTATAGTACCTTATTTTAGAGGATAATTAAGTGTTCATCATTCAATATAATGGTTGACAATTCTTACAACTTCTTTTTGTTGCTTAGAATATCCTTGAGAAACTTAGCATGTTGAGGAATTTATGAAAGAGAGAGAAAAAGAATATTAATATGAATTTTCTTAAAAAGCTTAAGGAACTTGCCAAAATTTCCATCCTTTTTATTTTCTTAGCCTTGCTAGATAAGAAATTCTTGATTAATATTCCCTTGTTGGTTCCTTTAATTTAATATTATCCCTTAATATACTTTTAGATCAAACTCCTTTTTATTGGTCTCACCCTTTATTTCATTGATTAATTTCTTTCTACTCCTTAGGGTGACACTTAATCATATTCCTTAGAGTTAGGCATACCATCACGAGGAAGTGTTCCTTGACGCCCTTTATTGACGACTTTTACTAATTGGCCTGATTGAAGTTCTAAGGTTTTCATTATAATTCTACATCTAAGAAGAAGTTCCTACCACAAACTCTCTTCATATGTCTTTTTGATCTTGATACCTTTTATATACTTATGGAAACATTGGTTAGAGTGGTACTTGAGCTAGTTACTTATTCTTGGAGAACCTTGGATGGTTTCTCCACCCTAAATTGTGCGTAATACGTATGATTGTTTTGTCTCTAAAAATTTCCCATGAATTCAACTTTCTCTATGATTCAATCATGAGATTTTTAGCTTGGCATTACATTCCTTGATATGCTCCCCTACAAAATTCACAACTCATAACATGAGTAATCGTATATATAAAACTCATAGTATTAAGTTTGTTACCTATTACTTATATTTGAGCTATCAACGTAGTCACGTCATCTACATTTTAAATATTGGTCCTTTCTCTATTTAATTGTCATTGATAATTTTTCATCACCAATCACTTCTATCAGTTCTAGGGCTACTTCCAAAATATTATTATTTAGTGTTCTACTAACTGCAACATCTATCATATGCTTTATATAATCATTTAAACCATCATAGAATTTCTAGACTTACAGATATATAGGAAGGTTATAGTGTAAGCACTTCCTTAATGTACCCTTATATCTCCCCAATATTTTATACAAAGCTTTACTGTCGAACTATTGGAAGGAAAATATATCATGCCTTAAATTTGTTCTCTTAGATTATGGAAAATATTTAGCAAGGAACCTCTCTACAAGAATCATATAAGTGTTAATTAATGCATTCGATAATGCTTTTACCTATCATTTACCCCAATGCCTTAGTGTTAATGAGAATAACCTCAGCTTAGTGGCATCTTCAGTCACCCTATTAATCTTAAAGCTTTAAAAATATCTAAAAAATTAGGATGTGTGCACTAGGATCCTTCTTATATAATCATCAAATTGTATGTTTTGTTGTAACATTTGGATTACATTGGGCTTAATCTCAAAATAATAAGCATTTATTTATGACCTTACAATGCTCGATTGTATTCCTATGAGAGATGAATGTTGCGGTCTAAACAAAACAATATAAATTAAATAATATCTAGACCAGCTAGAGGCAAGCGTACCCCATTGACAAGTAATATAAAATGATAAGAATCGGATATCGTACCAAGGGATTCCAACAAGCAAGACAATTAAATTAAACGATTCAAAATTACTCAGAGGATCAAGAATTGATTGAATTGAAAATAAAATAAAATAAGCGAATCAAGGAAATATGCAAGATGTAAAGTATGAATTAAGATCGATTAGATTTAATCAAATGACATAAATTGGTTAAGGTATCGGATTTCAATTGGATTAAATACTAAAACTTGTAACGGTGGATTGATTTAGGATTTACGTCACTTAAGCGAGTCGAACCCAATGTTCAAAGGAATTCCGTTCTCTTCTAAATCTTAATTACCCACTTAGTTTATAGATAATTCGGAATAAAAGGTATTCAATACGAGAAGCCTAAAATTAAGTTCGTTAATCCTAAGTATCCTCATATAAGATCATAAGGTTGGTCTATACTTTAATCTCAAGTATGTCGCTTGATTAATTCTGAGATAAATTAAATCTCATTGGTTGTGGTATTCAATCATCTAAGACCTTAATCTAGGTGATCAAGCTAATTTAGGACTAAATATGCATTCAATCAAGCAAAAACCAATACCACAAAAATTATCCTAATCCAATATCAATCTTAACCTTAACCAAAAATAGCTTACTCACACATATTCATCAATGTGACACAAATCATGATCATAATATATAATTGCATTAATTAAATTCACAAAAATTTAAACAACTAAGGAATAAAGATAAATTAAATCTCAGTAGCTACTGGGATTGAAAAGCTTTGGCCCAAGTCGCTGTCTTCTTTGGTCGCTTGCGTGAAAGAAGACTACTTATATTGAAGGAGGGTTGCGTTGCTGTGTTGGTTGTTGGATGAAGGTTGACGTGACAAATAATTAGTTGTGTCCACTCCTGTTCACGCACGTCCCTTCTCCACCGCTAGCTCCTACTCTTGTTTCAGCTACTCTCCTCTTTTAACGTAGCTGCCAACTTTGTCTCTCTGTATTCAATAAATTCCAGCCCTCTCATTCACGCACAGCCCTTTCTGCCACCAGCTGCTTCATTGTTCACCCCACCAGTTGCTTCAGTTCTCAAGCCACCAGCTGCTTTGTTGTTCACGCCACCAGGTGCTACTTTAGTTCTCAAGCCACCAACTGCTTCCAACGTGTGTGAGTAGAGAGTATATGTTGAGTGGGTGATGTAACGTGAGTGCTGGAGAGTATATGTTTTTATTGATCTCTTTGTTGCCAGCTGCTCACGCACACTCACGCCCCCTCTTTTCACACCTCCAGCACTATTTTCCTTGTTGTCCTTAGCTGCTTTCTTCGTGATTTAGGAGAGTTTTCCTCCACCTTTCATGCTGCCTTGGTTCACGCACTCTCTACTGCTTTTCGTTCTTTTTTTCTATGCTGCCACCATTATCTTATTTCACTCTATTGACTCCTTGCATTAAACCATTTTGTCCCCACTCTTCTCGTTCAAACTCACGGTCCCTCACTCTCGGCGCCACCATTGCTTCCTTGGCTTTTTATTCTCTCCATTCAATGTCCACACAGCTGTCATCCACGCATAACCATGGTTTTTCTTCTTCTGCTACTAGCTCTCACTTTTTGTTTCTCTCCATTTTATTGTCTTTCAGCTCATACTCACGTTGCTCTCTCCCTCTACGCCGCCACTTCCATTTATTTCTTTGTTCTTCGTATTCAGTATGTCTCCAGTTGTACTCTCTTTTCTCACGCACAACGCTCCTTCTTATCTTCAAAAAACATTAACGTTTTTAGGTGACTAAAACGTTAACGTTTTTATCCATCTAATATGTGCCTAAATTAAAAACAAATAACTCTTAATTAGTGTAATTTAAACATTAAATGGACAAGTTCTTAGCAAATTATGTATCTAAAATTAATGTAAAAATGCCCATTAACAATGAATTAACAACTTCCATTATTGTTCTTTATTCTTCTTCCATATTTTCAGTTATATTTATGGTGCATTGTTGAGTTCTTACTTGATTCTTCCCTTCGATTTTGTCATAATTCTCTTCAGTTTCTAGCTCTTCTTCAAGAAATATGAAATGTTGCTTTCTTATCAAACACCGTAATTACCCCTAAAATCAGAGTAAACACAAATAAGGAAAATAAAATAAGAAAAGTAATAAAATAAAGTTAACAAAAATATATTAAAAATTAAAGTAAGAAAACAACTATGAAAAACTAAAGAAATAGTTAACAGATTTCCTAAAATCACTTGTTTCCTTGGCAATAATGCTAAAAAAATTGGTGAGCTCTAATGATTTATGCATATTTGCATCAATGCTACTAAACCTCTCACTATTATAAGTAAATCACTCACTAACTAGGTAAGTGCACCTATTGCTGGTAAGTAATATAATGATAAGTAGTGATTGAATTCCATGAAGAAGTGATGTGAATTAGAAAGCCTAACAATATTAATTAGTCTAAGGATAACAAATAAAAAGGTGGTTTTATAGGTTTTTAATGTTAAAATATAAAATAAAACTAAACTAAATAATAACCAAGAAAATAAATGATAAAACAATTATTTAAAAGAGAATATAGTCTAACAGTTATATTTAGATTAGTGATTCCCTTAGTAATACTTCTGACTTTGTAATTCAATTAACCTAGATGGATATATTCTCTAGACTAGCAAGATTTTTTAGGCACTGAACTTGTACTCTCTTAAACAATAATTATCTATTCTCTAGTTGGTTACCCATATCTCTACTATTACTAATGTCGTTTTAAATGCACTAGGCTATATGAAATTTCATAAAAAGGTTTCACCCTAACATCAGAAAGATCATGTAGTTCTTTTTCGAGCACCCATTCAATCCCTTCCAGCTAAGTCATAGCCTAATCACCAGCATGCTCCCTCAAGTCATTTATAGGTGAATTTAAATCAGATTTTGACATCAATATGAATAAATTAGTATTAAGACTAATTAAAGATATTTCATAGAAATCTATCTCATATCATAAATCAAATCAAATCAATCCATATAAAAATAACCACTAGGATTTTCTCTGTCTAAACACAAAAAATGTTTAGCCATATATTTTTTTTCAAAATAACAAACCAAAAATAATAGAGAAATCATTATAGAAATAAATAAAGATAAACTATTAATTCTCGCTAACAATTTGATCTACTAAAATGACATCTAAATCAAGAGTTTCGAGTGAGAATTAGCTTTAAATTGATTTCCCAACGTTAGAGTAGCCTTTTGATTGCTAACTTTAGCTTTTAAAGAGAAAAAGATGTTTAAAATATGTGTTTTCTCTATAAGTTGGCTAAAGCCCTTTAAAAATTAGGGTTTACACTCTTAATATGTTTTACTCTGCCTAAGGCACAATTTGGGGAACAATTATGGCCAAAATTGTAGACCTCATAAATTCCTCTAGGTGATAGAAGAGGACTTTAACATGGCCATACCATTAAACTGTGGATCTTCTTATTTCTTCAAAATTAATATACAATCTCTCACATGACTGTCTCTCTAAGTTATGGATCTTTTTATTTCTTCCATAACTTTCATATAGTCTTATGCATAGTTGTAGTTTAAGCAATGTCACTTGCTACACTTAATCCTTCTAGGGTATAGGTTGTCAAATTCAACAAGTTGCAAATCAAGAGACAAATTCAAATTGCATTAGGGATTAGGGCATAGAAGAAGGAGAAGAGGGAGCATTTCAACATTAATTAAGGAGACTTTATCATTAAAGGAGGGATTTCATTGTCTAAAAAGGAGGAGACTTCATTGTCAAAGGAGGGATTTCAAATTGGGTATGCTCTAAAGACGATGAATTTTAGGGATTTCATATTGGGAGGAGGGAATTTTAGGAATTTTGTAAGGTTAAAATAATTATATATTTACTTAGGGTTAAATAGGTTTAATTTAAATAAGTAGAATTTACATAGTCATATGGCTTCCATATGGTATTACAGGTTCTATATGAATAATAAAAACTAAAAAAGAGTTTGACATCATCATTGATGTGGTACTTAATTTACATACCATTATCCTTATTAAGGGTTTTGTCAATTTAAGATCAAAATGGAATGGTTTTGAAATCTTATGATTCTTTTTGGACACTCCAAAATGTTAAGATATAACTTACATTTTGGGTATAAATATTATGGTTAAAATACAATTTTTCATAATACATTTTTAACTTTTCATTAATATAATATGCATGTTGAAATACTCTATAGCGAGAGTATGTGGCTTGTAAATGCTACTTGAATCATTAGTAGAAGAAATTTTAACAAAAAGTTGTAAATGGTTAAAGAGAATGTGCAAAATAAAAGTTGCATCATGTAGGTTAAAAGTTGTATTATGGAATTGAAAAGGTAAGATGTAATGTGTTTTGCATAATGTAGAGGGTTTATGCAATTTTTCAGTTATATAATGTTACTTTTTAGCATTAACTACAAAATTGTAATCATAAGAGTCACTCCTATACACTATCCAGTCAACTTATAATTTAGTTATAAATTTTTTATTATAATTGCATCTAATGCCTAAAAAGTTACATATAATGATTAACAAATTGTATTGTAAGATTGAAAAGTTTAAATATGATGTAGTTTATATGATGCAATGAGTTGATACATCTTTTTAGTTATTTGGTGCAATTTTTAAGTTATTAGACATAACTTTTCAATTATAAGAGTTTTCTAACAAGATGTTATAGTGTTTCATTGTAATTTTTCTATTATGATGGTCCAACTAATACTCATAAACCAGTTATTTTTATTATATTAAGCATTCAAATTTATCTTATATGATTGAAATATTTAAATATTTTGTTATTGGCATGATTTAGCAAGTTGATGTATCCTTTTAATCATGTGATATAATTTCTCAGTCTTAAGAATCATACCACAAATTAGACAACTTATTCATTTAGTAAACATATTCAAACATTATAATTAAATGAAGAATGGATATTGGAAGGAGATGCTAACCAAATGTGGGAAAGAGTAGAACCTCTTTTAAGGAATACAACTAAAGAGATCTTGGGTGCTTTTAAACGACCTAGGCATAGTAAGATGGAGTCTTAGTGGTGCAATGAAGATGTACAAGAAAAAGTCAAGATTAGAAAAGGTGCCTATAAAGCTTTATTAGATAGGTGCTAAAGGTAGAGTGAGTAGTTATGTTGGAACAATCGCTCCAAGTATCATATCATAAGACGTGTACAAAGCACCCTATAAGGTTACTTCAAATAATTTTCATTTGCCATCATCAATTCAAGTATATATCAACAAACTTTCCTTAAGTTCTTATTTTCAGACAAATCATTCTTCTTCCAAATACTTCTATCAGCTAAAACTCT
>JAOSBM010000001.1:2718133-2749926 GCA_027568955.1 Erythroxylum tenue
AGGTTCCAACAAGTGAGACGACCCGAGGTTGCATCCTGTACTGCAATCCTTGGTATAAATTATTTTTGACCGGTTTCTAAGGATCGATTCTAGGATCGAACGACGAGCCGCGATCAAGAAGATAATAGTCCTAGCAGCTGGGAGCAGAAACGACAACGCAAGCAGCCAAGAAGGAAACGCACAAAACACAAGTGAATAGGGAAAAACAATAGTGCAGAAAGGAGAAAAGAGTAGCACAAATTGCAAAGATAAAAGCAGATAAAATGCAGAGGAAGGAAATACAAAACGCAATAATCTAAGAAACTTCAAAACGCAAGCAGTTAGGAGGAAAGAAACGACAACCAGGAGAATAAAATGTACATCATCCAGAGATAAAGAATAAGCAGAACAAAAATGATGCAAATACAGAAGCAAAAAGCCAGTAGAGAAGGGAACCAAAATGACAACTAAGAGGAGAAAACGCTGAAGGATAAAAACGCAATGCATATAAGCATAACAAAACAAAAACACACCAGTAGGAGAACCGACAAATAACATGAAAACGCAAAGAACTAGAGGAGAGAAAAAAAGCAGAAGAGATAACACATTTTGCAATGACTTCATCTTAATGAAAGATAAATCTCTATATCCCTTTGAACTGGATTTGATAAGAGTAAATCAACAGAAGCTTATCAATAATTTAGAAAGGTATGGGCTTTTGGAGTGTTCGTGAGCCTATAAAAAGGCATCATTAGCAAGGAAAATATAACAAGCAAGCATCACACGAAAATGGAGTATTCCGAATGGATTAACACCCTTTCAAGGCGGGTCAAAGGTTGGAGCTATTGTGAGGAGCTTGGGAGTGTTTGAAGAGCCATAGTTTCTCTTTGGAAATCAGATTGTATTTAGCTGATAGCTGATTATATCAGCTGATTTGACCAGCGGATTGCATTAGCTGTTTGTTAGAGATGTTTGGTAAAATTAGTTGTTTAGTATTAACTGTTTATGTATAAAATGACTTATGAGGACATGACTTTAAAAAATTTATAAGGATATGAATATTATATATTTTATTATTTCTATGAACACATATAAGAAACTGTTGTGTTATAAACCACTACTGCATAAGTTAACTTCTTTAGAATAGCATATTATAACTTAACTTAATTATAGTGAACTTCAAATTGAATATTGAATAAATGGTGTTATTAGCAATTGAAACAAGTCATAAAAAATTCTTAAAATGCTTTAGTATAACAATTATGTTTATGTTAAACTATAAAAAGAAAACATGTAAGTTACAAAACTTCATTTACTTCAAGCATACTTCAAATCCCTTTTTTCATTTTAGTGTTCACGAATTTGCACTGGGTGACTACTTAAGTCACTAGTCACGCGTGATTAGACTAGCATTTAACTTAAAAGTTAATCATGCACGGTGGTGACTTACTTAAGTGTAAGTATTGAACTTTTAACTTGTTTTTAAGTATTTTCTTTAACTACTTTCTTGTCATTTATATAAATTATTGATGTTTTTTTTCATCTTGTCATAGTCACAAAGATGCTACTCAATTTTAAAGGATGAAATTTCCTTTCTATAATGAATTGACTGTGATCTATGGAGAAGATCGTGCAACTGGAAATGATGCACAAACTGCTGTAGATATTCTTGAAGAAATGAAAAGGCAAGAAGGTGTAGGTGGGTCAAATGAAGGTGGTAAAGATCAATATGAGTATGGTTTGCACAGTGGGTGAGGAGGTTTCTTGCCACACATTAAAGGTTATGTTGAAGTTTAAATATTTTCTCTAGTTATTTAAAATAGGGCTGAAACTTAATTTTTGTTCAACTAAATAGCTTTTTAGAATTTAAAGCCCTATGTTATATTTATTTTCATTATCATTACATTGTTATTTTATATTGCAATTACAACTATATAATGAATGCTAATATAAGTTGAACCAAGAAAATTAACCACTGCAATGTTGGAAAGTCATATGATAAGAAGAAAATTAATAATAATAATAATAATAAGGAATTTAATAATAACAATAATATTAATAATATTAAAATTAGGAAGAAGAAGAAGAAAATTAATAATAATAAGGAATTTAATAATAAAAATATAATTAATAAAAAACTAATAATAATAATAATAACTGGTAAATTAATAATAATAATAATAATAAGGAATTTAATAATAATAACAAAAATAAAATATAATTAATAAAATACTAAAATTAATAATAATAAGAATAATGATAAGTAGAAAATTAATAATAATAATTTTAGCACCCCACTCTCACAAAACACATACCCGAAATTCTGAAGGATATCTAAGTATGTACCCCACAAGGGTGACATGCTAGAGCAGTCACGTCACTAACTTAATCATGACATCATCATTTAAAAACATGAATATCACAATATTTAAAAACTCAAATCCTCATTTTCATTTCATAAAATTGAATGTACATCATTACATACTTTGTCCTTATATACAATATCTCGGGTATATTCCTTAATTCACATCTTATGATCATTCATAAATCATATATTACGGAACTTGATTTTCCTAAGTTCCTCAATCAACATTTATCAATCCTTTCCTAGTGAATTCAGATGACAATGAAATTTGGTGGAGAGGAACCACAATGTGTGAGGACCTTGTGGTTCAAATTTCAAGTCAATCGGAGGTCCAGAGAATGAGTTATGGTCAAAAGAGTGAAGAGTGTTGAAAGTTGTGAAACAGTAGTGCACCTTCTCTATCAAGATCGTGCTCATGCAACTTCCTGCTATTTCCTCTCTGTCACGATCGTGCGCAACTCCCTGATGTTTCCTCTTTATCACGATAGTGCAACTTTCTGCTATTTCCTCTCTATCGTACATGTTCATGCAACTCCTTGCTGTTTCCTCTCTGTCACGATCATGCAACTCCCTGATGTTTCCTCTCTGTCATGACTATGCTTGTGCACGATCGTGCAACTCCCTATTATTTTCTTTTTGTCACAATCGTACTTGTTCACGATCATGCACTACCTAATGATCCCTTATTCAAGCACAAGATATGACTAAAATACAGATGCATATTCCTTGAAAACACTCCATCTAGCATATTCCAACACACTTTATCATAACATATCCCAAACAGGCTGTATTAAAAAAAACATAGAACATATAATAATAATAATAATAATCATCATCATCATCATCATCATCATACATCCAAACATAAAATATAAGAATCCAAAAGAAGTTTAACAGCACAATTCAAATAGAGCAAAAGAAATGAATGCCATCATTTAAAGCAAAGGTTTATAGCAATTTAAGAACGACGTCTAACTGCTATTAAACTAGAAGCAATATTATCACGAATAGTTGCCATCTCTCGAGTTCTCTGTTCTTCAATGCCTTCTTACATATAGCTAACTTCAACATCTTAAAATACATTTGGAAGTATAAATTTAGCAACTTGATCGATGATGTTAAAAGCTGGATCGCCAATTGTACTTTTTCTAATATAGTTATGCAACGTAAAAGCTACATAAATGTTTTTATTTTGATCCATTAATGAATACTTAGGCATTTTCTCCAATATCTTCCATCGAGCCTTAAGAACACCGAAAGCTCTTTCAATACAACTTCTCAATGATAAATGAGCTCAATTAAAAACTTCTCGAGATCCTATTGGATTTACACCATGAAACTCTGATTGATGATACCTTGTCTTTGGGTAAGGTGTCATATATCCTTCTCTTTCCGGATAGCCTTTGTCAACCAAGTAATATTTACCTGAGTGTTCATAGAGGAAATATAATTATTATAGAGGACATCATAAAATGTCTAAATCATAAATAACAACTCCTATAAATCTTAAAATTACTTATCGGTAGTTTTGGAAATTTAAGTCTCGAATTACCAATTGTATCAAGGAAAATACGAGAATCGTGTGTTAATCCCTCCCAACCTGCTAAAACACACTTAAATAGTAAGTTAAAGTCACATGCTGCCAGTACATTTGTAGTCATTATTCCTTTCCATCCTCTATATCTCATTTGATCCTTTTCTGCAATAACTACCGCTATATGTGTACCATCAATAGCTCCAATGCAATCCTAATATAAGACAATGATCATAAAATGATAAAACAACAATTTGAATGAAAAATAGACAGAAGGGGGAGTAAGAACATATTGAATTACCTTAAAACGTGGCATATATCTAGCATCATTGGCAATTTATTGTGGAATCTCCTTGAATTCGGAATCGTTTGGTACAATAAATCCCTTGAAATTCATCCATGGCACTCAAAACTTCTTTAAAAAATCTGCTCACAGTTTCACCTGAATGTTGAAAGTGTTATTGGGTATCTCTATTAGGGAAACCTTTACTTAGGAAATACACGAATAAACTGAATTTCTCAAAAATAAACATCCTATCCAAAGGTCTCAAACCATAATTGTTTTCCAAAACCATACATAATTGGCAAAATGTATTTTGATTCATCCTAAATGTATTAAAACACCGTTTTTCATGACCATTCAATAATTCATTCATCCATAGTTCTCCTGTTTGATAGGAAGTCAAGCATGGTTCCTTGTATATGTGGTTTAAAAAAATACACACCCATGTAACCCGCTACACAAGCGACCGAATTCCAAAACTCAATCTCATTGTCCAAAAATTGCTTAATTTGTAGAAGTTGCATAATTTGCATAACAATATTAATTTGTAGAAGTTGCATAATTTGTGATGCACTAATATTCATTGTGTTCAAAATTTTAGTAATAGAAGTATTCATCTCCATTGTTGCACTCTGACTCTCTTGAATCAATTGCATCATATCGTCAAGTCTCTCATACATTGTTGCAGATCGTCCTACTCTTTTAGTGGAATCAGTTCTTGCACTCTTGTTGCTTTGTGAACTTTCATTCTCCAAAACCCTTTTTACATCTTCTTCTCTCACTCTCTTCATCATGTGATGCTTGAAGGGTAGTAACAGGAGTCGATGTAAAGGTCGGGATGGTTTCTCTCCACACCTCTTCCCAGTCACCAGTCACTTGATAATTGTTTAGACCACTAGTCTCATCTATATTCTCATGATCATGATAGCCTGAGAATTGATGATGAACATTATGGCTATCAGGTGGAGAAGGAACATATACTTCCTCAACTTCTCGTTGTTCTTGTGGAGGGTCAACCATAGGACAAAATATAATTTCTCCTTGGGCCAAACATCCAAAAAGTTTATCCAACTTACATTCAAGCTCAGGTTCAAGCCCTTCCTCTTTAAATGTTTTAAAATTGTTGTTCTCCCATACAAAAATAATTAAATTATATTTAACTATTTATTTAGCATTAAAGTGAAGGAAAATAACTTAAAATGGGCTAACCTTAATCTTCAAAGTCCACCACTCCTCACTAGCAGCAATTGTTCCTTTGTCATAGTGCCATCCTAATCCCATTTCTTTCCCTTTCAACTGTTTCCAATGACTTTATCTAGTTCTTATCCAATCAAACTTATTTTTAAGCTTATTTTTATCCCATTGCAAGTTGGTCGCTTTGTGAAACTCTTCCTCTACCTTCTTCCATGGTATCCTTTGACAAATAACTCCACAACATTTTCCTTACTCCTTTGAATATATTGGTTACAAAGGTCACAAAAGAGAAGTATTTCTTTTGACCAACAAACCCGACCTATATCATTCCCCCTTGACTTTCTCCTTTGTTTCTTTTTTAAGATGATGTCATCTAATCATACAAGACGAGAAAATGTTATATACTTGTTAAACAATTGGCAATTGGTTTCACTAGTGTGTTACTTTAATCGATTACAATTAGACAATTCCAACAAAATAATTATATAAATACTTTTTATCATTGATATATTTTAATTAATTATTTAATTTAAAATTATTTGATCTCTTAATTTAAATTGAGTACTATAATTAACTTGTGAATATTATTAAAAAATTATATAAAATTTTATTGTAATATCATTTTATTTAACCAAAGAATTATTAAACAATTAAATAACATTAGAAAAAGATAAAAATAAATTTGTAAATATTAAATGATCAACTTTGAACGCATGATCAATTAAACCCAAACACTAAATTAAATTAAAGATTGAAATATAAGTATTTTGTAAATATAAATGAGAGTTGTACATTAATATCAACTATGATACAAAATGAATCGAACCATACAAGACAAAATAAAATATAATTGAAATTATCAGAAACCAATAAATACGACCCATCCATATTAACAAGAAATTTTAATTGTCCACGACCCCTTCAATCACATGCAATGCACTTAAAAATTTTAAATCATCGTCAATTGAATGATCTTCTACATTATCCTAAAATCAATTAGCTTGATTCTAGTTAGGCCAGTTGTTGGACCCCGAATTTTTCTTAGAAGTTAGAACTATTAAATGAGAAATGTGGATAAATTCATGTTTTGCCTTGGTGTTTCTGGTGGATAAGAGATTATGAAATAGGAATTATGAATTATGAATGATGAGATGTAGTTGAATGTGACAAGTCAAATAAGTTGAGATTTGAGAGTTTAATGAAATCAATTTGGTAGTTGAATGGTTAAGAAGTGATATTGCCTTAGAAGAGGTGAATTATGAATGAAAGTTATGTTAGAATGGATGTAGGAACCATTGGAGATACTTTGAAGGGAGTTTTGTCTTACAAAATCTCTCTTTGGGGTCTTCATAGAAGTTGTAGGTCTAGAAGTCCTCTTTGAATGACCTAATCCGACATCCCTAGTGAAAGTTATGCAAATTGCCCCAAAGCAGGCATAATATGGTTGAGGTCATAATTATAGTCTTTCATAGGGGAAAAAATGTGTGTTCTAACTTCAAAGAAAAATATGGATTAATCTAGGCTGAATTAGACAAAGTTGTCTTCTTGAAATTGTAGATCTTTCTTTTATCTTTCCAACGGTATATGGTATGCGACTTTTGGATATCGGAGTTGAGAGATATGACCATTACAAGTTAGGATGTCGCAGAGGGTTAAGCGGAACAGCTTCAGTTGCGATCACACCAAACACCCTTACGATCGCATCTTCATCCTTGCGATCGTAGCCTTGTTCCTTATGATCACAACTTTTGTTCTTTGCGAGTGCACCCGAGAGGTTTTCCAACTCTAAACATGTTTGATTCTTTTGGCCATAATTTTGTCATCCGACCTCCAAATAAGGTGATTTTTGAACCAATAGATTCCTAACACATTTGTCTATATCTTCATAAAAGTTGGTAGCTTTTGGTGCTGATTTGAGAAAGATTGATTGAATCAAAGCAAAGATTGATTGAATCAAAGTAAGGGTATCGATTGGAAGAGTATAAATTGGGCATGTTACTAAACATACTTCGGTATTTTGATGATAACTTGATCTGTAGAGCTCAAAAATGAGATGATTCTTATTTTAAATAAAATAAAGGCATAGAGATACAAATTATATAAAGAAATTTAATTTTAATTCAGTTTCTAAGACTTTAAATTTCTAGGTGGAATTTAAGTATAGTGTACTATTTTAGTATAAGAACAGTTCAAAAATCTTTAGTGCAATATTTTCAGATTACTGAGTTAAATTGAATGATTTTGGTGTCATTAGAAACTTAAGACAATGTGGAACATTTTCCTAGGAGAAACTGTTATCAAATTTCTTCCTTTACCTTATCAGAATAGGGAGTTAAGATGTTAGTTTATTAGACATAAGGGGTAAAATGGAAAGGACAAGGTAAATGAAGGGTAAAAAGGGAAAAAGACCAAATAAAATGGTCTTGAATAAGAAGAAGAGAAGAGAGAGTCGTGAGAAACAAAAGAGAGAAGGAGAAAACGTGAAATAAGAGAAGAAGAAGAAGAATCGAGGAAGCTAGGGAAGAAGAAGATAAAATCGTGAGAGAGAAAGAAAGAAGAAGAAAAAGAAGAGGAAATCATCTTGTTAAGGTAAGTTCATCCTTTCTTCTTGCTTTATTAGAGAAAGAATTAGAGAAACGAGTTTGTGTTCAGAATGAAGGGATTAGAGAGAGAAATGGATTTGTGTTGGAAATAATGTGAGAAAGAAGATGAACCCATTTTTTTATTTTCGTGGGTTTTGAATTAGGGTTTTGGTTTTACTAGCTTAGATAATTTATGGGTAGGTTAAATCTAAGAATATTTTGTTATTTATTTTTATTTATGTGATTATTGAAGTTTATGAATTTTCGTTAGAACATTGGTTTGAATGAGACTTGGTTTGTTTTAGGAAACCAAGAGAATCCTATCCAAGAGCAAGGGGAAAGACAACCTTAAGTTTGGATTTTCAACCAAATTAGGTGAGTAAGGTATTTATACTTATTGTGTGATTGGGCAAATTCTTGCTTATATGTGTATATGTGCAAATTTCTTGATTTTTTAATTGTTGTGAAGATTTGATAATGCATGATGACTTGTGATTATGTTATACCTAGAAATAGGTTATAACATTTTGTATAAATGAAAAAAAGAAAAAGCATGAAAGTATGAGCAAATGATAAAATGATTATGTGCTTTTGTTTGGGCAAGAGAGAAACCCGTTTCGTTAGTCACGTGCACATTGACCTATAGCCTTCTCTCGGCTGCCAGCTTGAGGTCACGAGATCTTGAGAATTTGGACTCATTTTGATCACGGTGTAAACTTCGGTTTCTCTATTTCGTTCCACGAAACTCTCGAGCCATTTTTTTGTGCATTGCATATTTGAATTGTCAAGTATGAAGCATTTGAGTGTTATGTGTTATGAGTTTTGAGCTAAATTGATTAATGTTTGAATTGCTAGAGTAGATAGAGAATGCTTGAATTGCTGGATATATACATGTACATATGCTTGAATTTGTGGTCAATTGCCAATGACTATAAATATATTAGCCGACTGAGTTGTGTAGCTCACCCCACTATTCCACCCCTCAGGTGCAAAACGAGAAGGTTAGCAATCCTTGCAAGGCACATTGGAAACTTCGAGATAACCACATTTAGTAATTAAGTTAGTTCGATTACTTTTGAGTAGCTTTATCAGCATATTGAACATAAGTATTCGATGGTATCATGTGAATTTGTATCTTTGTATTAAGCCAACGGTGTGGCTTTTGATATGTAAATAAAGTTTTTCAAGCTCTTTTGCTTTAGTAATGAAATGAAGAATTAAAGAAGTTTTGGTTGTGTATGTTCATAGTTAACTTCTTTGTTAAAATGGTTGTGTTAAAAGAATTTATGAATGTATGTATATTTGGTATTGAATGTTAGTGGTCTGGGTTTGTTCGAAGGTTTCACCGTGACAACTCCGCTAAATTTGGTGACTTCGCGTGACGAGGCCAGACATTCGCTGCGGTGCACCCGCCAACACTGACGCTGATATTTTTTTACCAGTTGAGTGGTTTGAACGTATCTCTCGCACGATCTCTCCCGATCGCCCTGAATAGACGCTTCGGGATTGGGAACGAGACCAGGCCCCAACACCAGTGACCCAAACGGGGCCTTTGTATTAGTAACAGACATTTCAATATCAACAAATACAAATCCTGAGTTCTAATCTTTACCACTCCACCCCCAAGGTTTTGACACCAATTAAGAACCAAAAATGATCATACGTCAACTGTATATCTTTGGCCACCAAACTTTCAAGTTGATGCTCTGTTAAAAGAAAAGGTTAGTGTTAATGCTTCTAATTTAACAACAATTTAGCATCTGTGATTGTTTAAATGATTAAATAACTACAATTGGAGCCAAATCCATCCATGTATACACAAACAAACAAAAGTTCGTCAATCTCTTAGGACCATATAAGTTAAATATAGTCATAATTGAATGCTTCAACGCAAATGGGTCTATATCATTCAATATGATGTTACTATAACTATCCAAGCACTAACATTGAAACAACAACAAGTTTAAGAAACAATCCTTGAATCTTGACACCATGAACGAAAACGTAAGTTAACACTCAATACAACCCAGAAGATGATAAAAAAAGCCTTTTCCTTTATTAATGAGAACTAATAAAGTAAACCAAACCTTAATCGATCTCAGTAACTATAAAAAAGCAAAGTAACAGGCAATACCCACATAAACCGATAAGAAATCAAAAACACAAGATTCAATCAAAAAATAGAAACAATCCTCATTTCAATCAAATGAGGCTTGATCAAAACATAAAAAGAACAAAACTTACAAACGAAAACAAAGAAAGACAGCATTGGCAAGATCCAAATGAACCCACAAGGAATCGGTAAAGAATCAGAGTCACTGATTAGGTAATGTAAGATTGTGTTAGCTTTTCTATTTTAAAGGTGAAAAGAGATAGTGGAGTAGCTGTAAGTAATTAATGAAGTTATAAATGAAGTTAAATATAATAAATACAAAAAGTAGCTACTTTTTAAAAACACCTACAATATACTTCGGTTAACATAGTTTACTGCAGCAAATCCATATAAACCTCAACTACTATTAGATTTCATTCATTAAATCTTAGATTGCATTCATTAAATCTCATATTGCAGGCACTAATGTTCCGTTAAATCAGTTATAGCTAGAACCATCAATCAGTAGCATAGGTGGCTAGAACCATCAATCAGAAGCATAGATAGCTACCTTAGTACAATCAGGCATGATGGCTTCCCATAAAGGCAGCTGCTCCTAGATGAGACATCTGTCTTTCAGTCTGTGTAAGTAATGATCTTGCCTCATACCTTTTCTTCTTTAGTCTAGCAATTACACGACAAGCAGCATCATGTTGCAACAATAGATACAATCAAACGAATCCATATAGTTAGGTCAGTAAATAAAACTAGCAATACTATATTACCAATCCAATTTTAATTTATTGAAAAAAAGAACAAATGTACATAAAACTAAAACTAAAAGGGGGAAAAACAATTCCAAGGTCTTGGATCAAATGGACAGAACTAGTGATTGATAGAACCAACACTAGTATATAAGGGAAGGAAAATGGTAGGCTTTTTAAGAAAGATAACATGGTTAAATCCTAATTGCCCTTCTCATATTAAAGTAAGAATTCATTATGTGGTCTCGACAAGAATAAAGAAGCAAATTCTATATTTTCAAAACCAAATTTGACAATTCTCAATCAAAGAATAAAATAAGAACAAGATGGAATGTCATGTTCATATAAATTAGGCTCAAATATCTCACAAAGATTGGATAAAATTTGGGGTCAAAAACTTGCACAATTCTCTAAACAAATCAAATTGCTAGATTCATGATCAATTTAAACTTAACAAAAATTGCTTAGCTATTATTACCTCAATTCTTCATGCAATTTTGACATCAAAAGACAAGTATATTCATACTTACTTCCAAAAATTTCAAAGGCAAGCAAGAAAATACTTTAAATTGATAGCATTTGGACCAAATAAAGGTCTAGGTGTAGAATTTCTTTCAAAAGTTGTAGCTGGAAATGTCTTGTAAAATCGATTTTTCAACACTTTTATCATTTGTTCCTTTAAATTTGAAATTTCAATCTAATTAAAAATTTTCAAATGCAAGTGTTAAAGTGCACAAATAACAATATATGAATATCAAGAGTTTATATTTGTATAAACCAATATATTAGACCCTTCTCACACCTAGTCTCTACATTGTCCCCAGTGTAAAAATATGATTAATACGGATAAGAATAAAAGGAGTATTGCCCTGAAAATGTCTATGGATAAGAGAAAGAAACAAATCTCTCCAAAGCCAAAGATGCCTGTTGCATTATCTGAGTTAGAAGGTCATGTTGTCACAGGGATTGGTTTTCTGTTACCAGTTACTTCTTCATAGGCAAAATGGGTGATAGCAATGAAGAATCTTGCAGAATAATGCTCATCTATTCCCAAATACAGTAGCGTAAGAAGTTAGTATGAGAAAACAAACTAAATTTTAGAACTAAAGATAAACAACAAATATCAATTTCAAAAATACTCTCAAGGCAAATCAATAGAAACAATTTCCCAACAAATCAGCAACATCGTTGACTCAAATCAAACTAATTTCCAATTTTCTTAAAGTCTCAACGCAACACCCAGAACATCCATTAAATAATTTCATGCTTCAACAACAGTAATCACTACAATACCAATCAGCCATCAACTTAATCAACGTGACAGATTCCAAATTTTTTAAGTGCAATACCCATCAATCGGTAAAACCTAGTAGAAATTCAATTAACCCATAAAGAAATCCATTAACCAAAGGCATCAATTCACAATTTCAAATTAATTGAACTCATGACCAAGAAATTAGATGAATGGGGATTCAAACCGATGAAGTTTAAAGGATACCATGGAGATTCGAAGAGAGGAGCATGTAACATCACGGATTTTTATGTTTGTTTCGCAAAGAATAATCACAATTCTGCTGGGTTCAGTCGATTGGGAGAGAAAGATCGAGGAATTTGTCAGTTCTGTTGTGTGGACGAATAATGTGATTTCCTGCTGGGTCGCCAATCTCCATTTGGTTTACTGCTCTTCGTTGATGCGTGGGAGTGAACGACGACAACGTCATAGAGTTTGACCTGTCTCAAAAAATAAGAACAATAGTCAATACTAAGCACATGCAAATTGAAATCCATACTTTTATAGATTTAGAATTTTTAGGAACCATAAGAGGGAAAATAAACACATATAAATGATCTAAAAAATCATTAACAGTTTTTCATAAGCCAAAAAATCTCATCTTGAACGAGATTGCTTTTGCCTTGCATTTGGCTAAACTTGCGAGACAAATAGTCCCTTGGAAGAAGCTGCAAAATAAACCAAAACAGCAAATAGCATGAACGTCTAAGATTCAAACACATCTGTAAACTGCCTGGTCTGGTTTTACCATGAGAACCAAGAAATGTGAGAGATGCAAGGAATAGCCAAGGAAAGGAAGAAGACTCTAGAGAAAACGAGAAATAAGATGGTCAAAGAGTGAAGTATAACGAGGGCAAAATCGATATTAAAATAAAAACTATCAGCTGATTACGTTAAAACACTCCTGTAGAGGAGCTTCTCCAAAATCAACCGATTGGGTTGAATCAATTAACCCAACTAGCTCATAACCAAACAACCCAAATAACTTTTTTATAAAGTCAACCAGTTGATTTGGACCAATCAGCTATTTTTTGGCTAATCAGCCAACAACCAAACGAGGCCATAGTCTACCAGAATCAAGCTGGTTCGTGATTGATGGAGGAGAAATTCGAGATCTTAGGGCTGGTTTAAGGTTTGTGAAGGTAGAAAAATTCAATAAGTTTTTCGAAAACCCTTAATCTCTTTGTTTCTAGTCTCTGATAATTTATGAATAACCGAATTCTAGTTTAGTTATGCTGTTTTGATTATTTAGGATATTATTTTTGATTTAATTCAATTAATTACCGAGTGAATTAATGCTTATATAATTGCTGAAATTTTGACGTCAAATTTCGGTTGTTGATTGTGTTTCTTTATGCTTGACGTATTGAGCTGGTTCAATTTTTTAGAGTAAAAATAAACAAATAGAAATTAGCTAGTTGTTTTCTACAATTAATTTATTAAATGTCTCGGATTATCTTAAATATGTAAAATTGCATGACTAAACAAAATTTAAAACTTGGTTGTTCATTTGTAAATATTGGTTATATTTATATTTTATTTCTTTGATTCCTAAATTTAATTTGATTCGTTTTAAACATTGAACACCCCCTCTTTTTATTTACGTATTAGCTTAGCATCATTCATAGGTTTCCATAATTATAATTGTTTTAGTTTTGGAATTCTTTTATATTTCTATGTAAAGTTAGTTGTATGAATATAGTTTAATTTATTGTGCTCAAAATAACCATGTATTATAAAATTGGATTTTATTTTTGTTCTAAGAATGTGTTATAATTTTGTTTGCCTAAGTTTGATGTTGTATCTTATTTATGTGGTTAAAAGGGACGTTATGTGTTAATGTGTTAATGATGTTTGTATTATGGAATTTCTTTCATATAAGTGAAATTATTATATTGATATTGTTTCTTTTAAAAATATTGTAATTAATAAACTAGAGTAGTAAATCATCTTTCTTTGTGGGATCGACTCTTATTTGCTTTATACTACATTGTTTAATAAATTGAAAGTAAATAAGGATTTAATTTGTATATGCGTAATAACACCTATCATGAAGCCCGATGTGAGCATTTCTTTCATACTCGATGCCATGTAAATAGCAAGGTATGTAGCATGATCATTGATAATGGGACTTGCACTAATGCTATTAGCACTGTATTGGTTGACAAACTGAAGTTGACAACTCTAAAGCATCCAAAACTATATAAGTTGCAATGGTTGAATGAGTATGGAGAAGTTAAGGTGACAAAATAGGTTCTAGTGGCATTTTTTAGTAGGAGTTACAATGATGAGGTTATATGTGATTTAGCACCAATGCATGCTAGTCATCTTCATTTGGGACGTCTATGACAATTTGATAGAAAAGTTCAATGTGATGGGTATAAAAATGATTACTCTTTTGTCATGAACAATCAACATGTGATCTTAATAACCCTCAAACCATTAGAAGCATATGAGGATCAAACTAGGATAGCAAGAGAATATAAATTGAGAGAAAAACAAGTAAGTGCTCAAGAAAAGAGCGAGAGTGTGAAAGAGGGAAAAATGCATAATAATGAGCAATGAGAGAAGAAAATTTGTGAGATTCAAAATAGGGAGAAAAATATGAGGGGTAGTGCCTATGCTAGTAGAGGTAATGTCAAGAGTGCTATGTTAGCGAGACAATAACTAATTGCATTTATGTGTAAGAATGTTCACCTTTCAACTAACGACCTTAGTCCTTCTTTGCCTCGTGTTGTTGCGTCTTTATTTTAGGAGTTTGCTAATTTATTCCCTAAGGAGTTACCGTAAGGATTACCACCTTTAAGAGGCATTAAGCTTCATATTAATTTCATCCCAGATTTAATAATCCCTTACAGAGCAGCTTATAGAACTAATCCAAAGGAGACCAAGGAGATTTAAAAGCTAGTAGATGAGTTAGTGGAGAAAGGGTTCGTGAGGAAGAGTCTCATGCTATATTTGGTTCCTATAATTCTAATACCAAAGAAAGATGAACCATATTGTATGTGTGTGGATTATCAAGCTATCAACAAATTTACGAGAAAGTATAGACATCCTATACCAATATTAGATGATATACTCAATGAGTTGTATAAGTCTTGCTTATTTTCAAAGATTGATTTAAAAAGTGATTATTATCAAATTCAAATAAAACGAGGGAGAAATGCAAAATTGCTTTCAAACAAAATATGGTTTGTATGAGTGATTAGTATCAATGTTTTTTTTATAGAAATTAAAGAATTATATTTGTAGGAGAGAGTAAATGTTACATCGATTAGGAGGCTAAAGCTCTCCCCTCAACTTAAAACGACAGCATTACAAAGTAAACAAACTCATAAATACAACACCATTTTACACTCTAATAAGGTGACATTAGCCTGAAATAGGTAAAAACACAATTCACTTCCCCCCATCATCGTTTGAACTTTCCAGATTAGGGTTAGAGCGACACGTTCTCTACCCTCCCAAGAGTCCTTTGAGGTTAGAAGTAGACATCCCTATGAATGTTCTGCCTTTTATTGTAGCACGATTACTCTAGCTGTCCCTTAGCGATTAAGGTAATATCGATCATCCATAATCCCTTTTTTTTCCTCTTCATTGTATTTCATCCTTAATCTGACCAGAGAAAGTTGACTATAACTTCCTTTCTTGTCTCTTTGAGTTCCAGGACCTTAGAAGAACATCCCTAACCTCTTTTCCAAGCCCCGATGGCTTCTCCTTTTCGGCAGCTAAAACATTAAGCCCCTCTTTCGGTACCATCCATATTATCAGATGATGTTAGTATAATATGAAAAAAGATCATTTAATCATCATACAAGTATACAATTAAAGATAATACAAAGTACTTAAAATGTTATAATTTCATCATATAATAATTATTAATTATATCAAAACTTCAAATAAAAAGAATGCGAAAGATCCATGATTCTTTATGTATTATGACAAGAGTTCATGTTAAAGAAACAATCAACTAAAAGTGAAACTTAAAACAAAAATATTTATATTACATATATAGAGTTTAATATATACATCAAATATAAGTGAAAATTAAAAGAAATGGAGAAATGAAAATCAAGAACTTTATTTAATCAAATATTTGCTTAGGACATATTTGACCCCAACTCTTATTTGGAATAAAATCTTCATCATTAAGAGGAGCCTTATCATTACCATCATTTATATTCATTGCACCAAATGACATGCCAATATTTTCCCATTCAAGATTATCTTTCGAGTCACTCTTATCTATCAAACTTGATTCCTTATAAACTCAATATGTGAAAAGATCAATATGATCAAGACAAATTATATTTATAGAACTACTTGCTCTCTTACGAGTCTTTGTAAACAGATAAAATTAAATTATCAAGAAATTAAACGAAATTGTATTTAACTTAATAAAGATAATAACATACATTTTTTAAAGTTTTAAATTGTACCAAATAAAGATCAAGTTGTTTAATCTTTTATATTCTAATCTACTCCTTTTTTTGGAATAGATGAATTCAAATGTACTATAATTCGTTTCACATCCTATTATACTTAGACATTAACTCAAAATTTAAATTTCAAACCTTTGCAATTGTAGGACACCACTTCTAAAGTGTAGCCAATGATTTTTGAACCGGACCCGACCAGTCAATTAGACCAAAATAAATACGAATCGGCTTAAGTTTCAGTTCAGTTTGTGTATATAACCTTTATGAGAAAAAAATCGACAAATTAAGTAGAAAACTGGTTGGTTTTCTTGAGAAAAGAATGGGCCACGAAGTAATAATCTGTCAGCCATTTAAGCACACAGGCCCAAACACGGGCAGTAGTAAGTTTCTTCTACAAGTGAAACCACCTCTTACACACCAACCCATATACCTCTTTGTCCTTTTCACTCTCTGTTTTTGACATCTGTTAACCTATCATTAATGCAAATTAAAATCTTAGTACAAAAGTTGAGATTTTTATCAGGTATATTTTAGAAATTTTCAATGATTTTTTTCTTTTACATTCTATCACACAATCTAATTAATAAATTATATATTTAAAATTTATATTTATATCTTTATATTTTAATTATTTTTTAAAAAACCTATTATTGCTAAAAATGAATTACCATTTTATCTTTAATACTAAATTTATTTAATCTCACTAATAACTTATATTTGTCAAATTTTAGGTTATTTATCTATTTATTTATACTTTAATTGAAAATTTTTAAAATTATTATTATTTAAAACTAATTATTATTTTTATCATAAATTTGTTTAATAATTTGAATTATTAATTAATATATATAGGTAATTTTGCTTAAGATAATTTAAGAATGTGTTAAAAATATTATTTAAATTATAAAGAAACATTCTAAAATCCTTTCTATTGATTTCCTTTAAAATATACTTCAACTTTTACGACTCTTTAAATAAATGATAATATAAAAATATAATTTTTATTTTCAATATAATTTTAAATTTTATATTAAATTTAATCTTAATTTAAATTATTAGTTTATTATATATTAATAGGATTATTAGTACATTTTTATTTTATATTTTATATTTATTTATTTTATATCAATTTTATATCGGTTTGGGATTTAATCTTTAAAATTTAAACCTGGATGTTGGATCCGAATTTTAAAAGATTGACCCGTCCGAAACTACTGACTGCAGCAATTCAATTACTTGATGCCTCGAGACAACTGTTGATCCACTCCTCTCTGAATCCGCCTAGGGTTTCATCAGATCAACGCCATGGCTATGCAATCCGGAATCGGGCTCTCTAAGATCCTAATCATTGCTGGGGCAGGTGCTTTTTCCGACCACTCTCATAACGCTTTCTCTGACTTCTAGACTTACATCTTCGTTGTCGTTAGATTTTGTTGATTTGACGCCTCTGTTGTCGTTTTTGCAGGGTACACCACTACTTTCCTGGTCAGGGATGGTAAATTATCTGACTTGATCGGTCACCTTCAGGTACTGCAATATTTGTTGCTAATCTAGCTCGGTTTTCACGATTTTGTTTGGTTCTTGATTCTTTTCACTTTTTCTGTTGGTATGTAATTTAAAGTTGTGGCTTAGGTGAGCCCCACCTTGTCTTGTTTGTTGAGCTCAGTTCTGCTGGAATTTCCTTGATGTATTTACTATTTGAAAATTTTTGTTAGTCAAAAAAATAAGTCTTTCTGAATTTGGTTCAATCTCTTCATAGCGGTTTGGATTTGGTTTGATGTGATTGGCAGGATTTGGTGAGAAAAGTTGAGAAATCTGGGGAACAGTTGGAAGGTGATTCTGGGAGTTCTGACTCTGTTCTCCAACAGGTAGTCAGGATCTAGCATTCCAAATGAATTTATTGTCTGTTATAAATATTTATTTAATGTTTGTGTAATTTTTCTCGTTAGATTGCTTAGCTAGTTTAATACGCATGATGCTTGTGCATTGTCTCACTACTTTTTTTTTCTCCCAATTACTTATATATTTTTCTTATTCATGCAGCTGAAAATGTTGCAAGCTGAATTGCAGCGACATCTCAACCAACCACAAATAATTCTGAATGGTGCTTCTGACCAAATAGGTATATGCTTTGTGATTCTATTGATTGGTTTTTGGTGGCAACCTATTTTCTATTGTAGTCTAATCCCAATTCCAAATGTGTTGTTTGCCTGTAATCCAATTCTATAAAATTTATATATAGCTCTTTTTGTGTTTTGTTTTTGAAAAATTGCCGTTAGATGAGTCAAGGGAATTTTTCTGATACAATTCATGATTGAAGTTGAGATGGTTCGCACTTTTCACTTTATGCAGGTAACTACTCAAGTCTCATAGTTCCTGTTGCCACATTAGGTGCATTGGGTTATGGTTATATGTGGTGGAAGGTATCTACTATGAATACTATGTTTTCATTGGCTTCTTTCAGTTAGATTCTTTGATTACTTCACATAATTTTTATAGTGATTCTACCTTTTATTTTGCATTTATGCATATTACATGCATCTAAGATCAAGAAGTTCCTTTCAGGAAACTAAATTTGTTTTTACTATGACTCTTTTGGCAATTAGGGTCTAAAATTTTCAGATCTTATGTATGTGACTAAGCGTTCTATGGAAACTGCTGTTGCAAACTTGACAGGAAATCTGGAGCAGGTGTCTGAAACTATATCAGTAAGTCCTGTATAGTTGATGGTTTTCTATTGTTGCATTATCTAATATGGATTTTTTTTAAGAATGATTGTTGGTAGTGTAATTTAGCGTGAGTAAGACTGCATGGAGTAGACGTTATAACTTCTCCAGGCATTTGATTTCTTTGATATTTGATCACTTCCCATTCTGAAAGTTTGGTTGGGCGATTAGTTCATTTTCTGTTTTGACGTTCAAGTTTAGGCTTTAATCTGTAATCCTTTAACAGTTGTTTGTTCAAGAAGTGTTTATCGAGTTTTTTTTTTCACATTACAATATCAAATATTGAGATTTGACATTACAGCTCTTGTGAAATGAAGTGTGTTATCTGTTTCCCTATGGTTATGCAACATGTATAAAGCTTTTTATTGTACTTCTATTTACTCTTTTGGCCAGGCTGCAAAGAAGCATTTAACACAGCGAATACAATTGTTGTATGATAAAATGGATGGTCAAAAGGAGATCTCAAGAGCCATACAGAATGATGTAAGATTATAAATTTGATTTACCCCTTTCCCACCTCTTTTTCCCTCCTGATTCATTTCACTCTTCTTTTTCTCACTCTTGACCTATTCAACATGTCTTCATTTAGACCAAGTTTTTACAGATCTTCTGTCAATTTGGGATTGTTCATTCTAACAATAAGCATAAAGAACCAAAAAACTCCCAATTCTGTTCATTCCAGAATCATTAAACATGGGAGAAAGGTATTGGATTTCGTCAAAGAAGATTGTGATAGGTGCAAATGTAATGTAACAATAGTAAGATGTAAATACGGGTGTAATAGCAGAAATGAAGAGAGGAATAGAAGAATTGTATTGAAAAGGTTTCGTAAAAGCTGACACCGGCAGATTTCAGAAGTCTGCCTTGCTCGTTAATATCATCATTCAATTACAATATTCCCCATGTTCTCTCCTTCTCTCCCTGTCTATATATATATAAGCTAATTTGTATAACAAACATATAACGAAATGCCATGCTGGCCGATGTGACCCATAACAGAATATAGCAAATAACCAACATGCACAGCCTCTTGTTTCTGCGTAACCAACTTCCACCCCAGCACTTCCTTTATTCATGACAAACTCAGATTCTTCTATTCTTTGCTGGACTCAGCTCTAGGAAAACCTCTTGCCTTCTTCCTTTGATACACGAACTGGATTGTTGGTTTGCTATGCCCATCAGATTGATATACTGCAAGTTCTTTTCTAGGAACTGAGAACCCAGTTTTAGGCATGAGGGCTCTGCTAAATGTAAAAAGTTTGTTATACCTTAGTTTGATGTAGGATTTCACCCATGTTCATGATTGAATCCATTCGCAGAATAAGCACAGACCATGAATACATTAGATGCAAATTACCCTTGTTTTTTAGCATCCTCATATTGTTTGATCTCATGAATCAGGTTGAAGCTGCTTCTGAAAATATTTCACAGATTGGCTCTGAGTTGTGGCAGTTGCAGCATTTAATTTCTGGTTTGGTAAGTTTGATATTTGACATTTTTCCTGAGTGGTGGCACTATTGATTTTGCTAGTATTTATAATTATTTGAGTTGTGGTTTCTTTTATCATGTCCTTGAGTCTCCTTAGATAATCATTGATGTAGGGAGAGGGGATCATAAGCAACTTTCATCAAAGTAGTGCTCCAATTGTGGAGATTTTGGCTGGAACGATAATAAAGGAAAGACAGCTGTTAGAATTTTACGGTAGTCAGTGTGCAGTCTTGTACAAAAAAGGATCATTATCTATTACTATTATTCAGAAATCGTATTTACATTGGGAAAAAAACAACTCCTAGTTCGTAATTGAAAGCCTAGCCATCAATTGCTATAGTAGTTAATAGGAAAAGTAACATAAACGAGCTAAATAAAGAAAACTAATGGAACTAATTGAAATTCTAGAATGCTCCTGCATCCAGGGATTTGTAATACCTGTTACAGCTGTTACAGCAGTTTTTGACCTTTCTGAATGTTCTACTGTAAGAGGAGTTGAAATAGAAGTTGAAAAGGATAGAAAAGATAAAATGTTGGCTATCGTTTTCTCTAAACAGTTTCTTGCTTCCACTTTACTAAGAAATACTAATAAATTGATGAAGATAGTTACCAAATGTAATTATATTTTTAAATTTTATTCTATTGTTATTCGGTGATAGAGAAGAGGGGGGATAAAAAACTAATAGGTTAAAATATTTCATTTTTCCAATCTGGAAACTCTTTTTTTTGCCTTTGCCTTGTCTGTGACATGATAATTTGCCTGCTCTTACTACAGGATGGGAAGATAAATACGATAGAGAAGAAACAGGTAGAATGCTTTTCTTTTGTATTGTTCCATTTACATATAACTTATTGACCTAATCACTGATTCTTTTATGCATGTTGATTGCATGTGTCTGTGAATGTACTTTTGAAATGCGTTGTATATATACCTGAGAATATTTTGATGTGGGCAGTCATTGTCCCCCCTTTTTCCATGTATTATTTTGGTGTGGGCAGTCATTGTTCCCCCTTTTTCCATGCATCTTCTGTAATTGAAACTTGCTAAGTTGAATTTAAACTTTCTATGGTTCTCAAATGCTTATTGATAGCTGCTCCCAAATAATCATTGATATCTAGATTGCTTTAAGTTGGAAAAAAGGCTTGTATACAGCTATTAGAGTTCCTGGACTAAATTTATTTGTTAAAAATTGTTTAACAGCAGGACTCGTTCTGTAATGACTTCGATCAATTTGGTGATGATTGGGTTAAGAGATTCTAAATTATTTGCTCAGGCTGTTATTGGTTAAACTGGAATGCATAACTGCTGAGTGTCAAAAACCTTGTAGAACATAATCTCATATTTCTTTGCAATGCTTCTATTAATCCTTCTGTACAGAGTCGAATGATAAGGAGCTTTGGAGGAGTTAAATTGAAGTGAAACAAATTACTGACAACAGTTCAAAATTTCAGTTTCTTTAATCATGTTGAGATACTCCATTTATTATGAAACGGTTAACTAGTTGGTTATGTATAGAGAGATGGAAGCTGAAAATGGGAAGGAAAATGGAGAATTGTTAAGTGGGTGGGAAAAGAGGAGAAAGAAACAAAAGGATAAAAAAAGTTAATTATAGTTTCTATGCCTTTTTCAATTTGCTTTGACTGCAGTTGCACTGGCTGTTGGTTTTATAGATTCTTGTGTGTACTTGTGAACTTACTGATCGAGGTGTATGATGGCAGGATCTTGCAAATGCAGGTGTTCTGTACCTGTGCCGTTTTATCAACGAAAAAACGTTGCAGAAGCCTAAAGGTCTGGAGACTCTGGAGGTAAGAAAATATATATATTACATTATGTTATTCATGATTGTTCCCAGGAAATGCTTAGTCACATTATATGGTTCAACATTTTGTGAGTTAAGCTTTTGTTCTGTGAGCAGAAATGGAACATGACATTTACTTATGGGAAGAACATGGCCGATAGTAGTACTTTCTTTCTGAGCATGTTGGATCAGATCTTCCTAGAAGTGAAAAATAGACACAGCAACTGTATTTTGACTTCAATTTTTTCACTCTACTTGTCTAGATATAAGAGTGCACATAATATAATTCAAGTCCATGAATGAGTGATGATTTTTCCGTTTCTTCCACGTGCTACCCCCTCTACTATTACTATCCTTTCTGCTATCCTGTTCAACTGTGTGCCATAAATGTTCTGATTTGTAGCTGGGTGTTGGCTGTTCCTTTCATCCTTTTGTCCTTTGTAGACTACCTTCTTTTTCATTATGTGCAAGATTCTTGAAGTGTTTTTATATCTTCATACGAGCGAAATCTAGCATGATATCCCAGCAAGTTCTAACTGTTGGTTATGACTTTACAGGATCAGTTTAAACATACTGGGATAACCCATCGTTCACTCACATATTCCAAAGTTTCAAGTGCGGCGGTATGTGCCTTCTTAAGTACGAAGATCTCAAATTAAATATATCACTTTCTTTCGCTCAAAATACGCACACATTGATTCCATGTGCATGCTTACTCTGCACCTACACACAATTTTTCATCTTTCAGAAGCTGATTGCAAACCAATAATTATGGAAGATCCCTTGTTTGATGATGAAATACAATCCTTTGATATATGATTCTTGTGTATCCTTCCAGGGTCTTAAGGATCTTTTTAGAGATGATCTATCTCAAAGTGTCAGTGAGCCTGTGACTGGTGTTGTACCCGATGTCACTTGTAAGCTCGAAGACAGACCACCAATCTTGCTAGCAGGCCTGCCAAGGAACATACTTAGGTTTGAGTTCCAACTCTTTTTCTTCACCATGCATATGACTCATCTGGTAATGTGGATTGAGATGATTGAATGTGCATTATAATTTTTTGGGAAAATAAACCAATATTTATCATTCTTCGAGTCAAAGTGCAAGTAGTGAAGGATGCTTGTATATATTTCCACTTTTCAATATACCAAAAAGAGTATTATTCTTCCCTTCATCTCAAATTCCCGTCATGCTGCAGTTGGAGTCTCAGGTTTTCATATTGTAGTGATGAAATAAAGGCCACATAGCGAGTTATGAAATGGTTCGATTGTTAGTTTCTCAAATAATTCAGCCAGACCTCTTTATTTGGCTGTTTATGTTATGCTAACTTCTGTTAGTCCTACACTTGTAATGCTTCTGCGAAGTCTTTGGTCAGTGCACTTCATCTCCTAATATACGAGTATCGACTACCATATGCTTTCATTTTTCCGCAAATGGTTTGAAGTTTAGTATTCAGTGTCTGGACAACAAAATATGATCTCCACATTCTTGTTTACATAACTTGATATTTGCAGGTAAATCAGATTGGTGCTAATAGCAACTATAAGCAAGATGACGAGCCTTACACTCGCAACAGGCTTGTTGAGTACGCACATAAAATAATCATGGACTGAACCAAGGAATTTCTTGATGGAAACTATGAATTGCAATTTGATCACAGTGCTTTGATTGTTTTAATATCCGTTGTATATTTCCATTCTCGATGAAATTAGCGGAGTTTTGAGTTGTATGGGAGATCTGTCCAATACAGAATAGTAGTTCTAGAAACATTCATGGTGTCTTCCAAGCTGTGCTGGAAGACTCTTCAAGCCTGTATACTGAAACAGATTTATGTCCATAAATAATCCGAACTTGCCATTCATCTTATTGGCTCATACGAACCCATGTTATGTGCAAAACTAAAATGGTGGGAATAAATCAGCGTATTGCATTTGTCCCCATCAAGAACGAGGCCTGTAGTTGATTACACTTACCTGTAGAAGCATTTTACAGCACACCCTCGGAGGCCTGTAGTTGATTACACCTGGTTAGATTGTATTGCAGTAGAAGCATAAATAGAAGGCCTTTAGTTCATGCAAAGAAGGGCGAAAAGGCAAAACATTTGGGACCTAAAGAACCCAGAAATTTCCCATTTTAGTGAAAGATGAACTGATTGCCAGGAACTGGCTGGTTGACTTGTATTTTAACGTAACCTTGATTAGCAAAACTGCAAAAGAGGGGACCTAAAGATGCAATCTGAAAGAGGAGTGTCAGTCTAAATGATGCAAGCTAGGGATCCATCACCCCTGCTCCAGCCTATTTATTTTCACTTAGTACTACCAGTTTGTCCTGACTGATAATGAACTGTGATATATATAAAATACTTGGTTTGCTTTCCTCAACAAAACTTTTAGAATGTTTGACTCCTACACCAAAATTATTTAGCTGCATGGCTTTATCCTTTTCTTTTGTGGGTGTTTGTTTATGTAGCTTTATTCTTCTTTCTAGTCCTTATTTACATAATCCTTTCTTAAATATCAGCAGAATTATGCCCTAAGAAACTCCCCAACAATCTGTACATGATTTCAAAAACTTGTAACGGTGTCATCACTGTTGCATGATTGATATCGTCAATTGGATATGCATAGGTTTTATGTAAACCATCATCTTGTGCATGTAACTTTATCCCTTTTTATATATATATATGTGCTTAGTGGAATTCATAATTCCTCCTGCAACATCAGGTCAAGGATCCTTAAGTCCAAATTAAGGAGTGTACGTAACAACTTTATTTCATGAGCAAGAGAGTGAAATTGAATTCTACTCGAAAATGTCATAAAGGTATTTATATGCCCTTTTGAAACTTTCAGCCATGCTTTGATACTTTGTGAGCTTTATGATCAAGTCATCGGACCATTTGACATGTAAAATTAAGGTGGTATGATGTTAGAGATGAAGAATTATACACAAATGAAACAAGTATGAAGTTGAATTTGAATAAGTGAAGCAAGCATGGTGCTTCAATGGAACAATATATATCACGTGTCATTGTCATAATGACTTGGAGAAATCCAAGTAAATTATGTCATGTTGAGTTTGAACTAAGTTAATTCAAGTTGTTTCCGACTTGTTCAAGCATTATACACTAAGAAATGAGGGTTGAAACTTTGCGAGCGTCAATACACTAGACCATTAAACATATAAACAAAGTTATTTGATGTTGAAGAAGAAGATTATGCACAAATGAAGCAAGTATGAAGATGAAATTGAAAAAAATGAAGCATTATAACAATAATGCCGTAATGGAACTGTATATATACGTTTGCTGTCATTGCTATAGGGACTTGGGAACAATTCAAGTAGATCATTTCATATTGAGTTTTAACAAGTTAATTTATATTGAGTTTTAACAAGTTAATTTATGCTGGTCCTGACTTATTGAAGCATTATACACTAAAAAATGACCAATATTGTCAAAACTTCAGCTTATTCATGATTTGGATGCTCACTTGGACAGAAAAAGTTCCTCGGCTATTTTTCATGTATTCTCTAACTAATTTAGTTCATTTCTAACTTGTTTATTAAATGTTTTTTTTTTGCTACAATGGAAATAGAAACAAATCAAACAAAAACCATCCAAGCTAATGCAATATTTGGCGATATTGGACGCCTCGTTGGTCCAGGAGAAGTAACTCCAAAATCGTCATCAAAGGCTCGGTAAGCATATGAATGCCTGGACTAGCCATCTCCGCAATAGAGGCGAGTCGATCGGCACACTGGTTCTCTTTTCAACTCACATGTTGTAGCTGCACCTCCCAGGTTCGGTATAGTAAGCCATGGGTACTTGCCACTAAAAAGACATCGTCAGTTAAAACTAAAGTTGACGAGGAGAGAATGTTTATTACCTCGAGGGAGTCGACTTTAACGATCACGCGGCGATACCCCAGCGTCCATGCGAGATTTAGGCCCGAAAAGACTCCGCATAATTCGGCTGTAACAGGAGAACTGCTGCCAATGCGGTGTAGAAAACCACCGCACTACCGCCCTTGACAGTCCCTAATTAAACCCCCCGCAATGGCCAGATTCGAGCAGTGCTTAACTGTTCCATCCGAATTAACTTTGATCCAAGAATCGGGCAGTTTCGTCCATCCGACGAAAGTACCTGGAGGAATACCCGGATTCGTCAAAACTAACTTGTCTGAATGTTAATCAAGTTGATATAATCATTAGAACTAAAAATTTGTTGTTTGGTTATAAATTAGAGGAGTTAGTTTGTACCTATGTACTGTTGTAACAACAAAAACATATTCTGATTTGCAGGTTACTTTTGCTTGTTTATTTTGGTAAAATCATAGATGTATGGGATGGCCTACACAAGTTTCATACTTCCTCTTATGTATATATGTATGTTTATGTGATAAAAAGTTAGTTTTTTTTTGGGAAATGGACCGGGAAACACAGCAGAATAGAGCAAACACAGCAGAGGAAGAACAAGTTAACAGAACTGTTGTATATTTCTTGACAGTTTCAGTTGAAGAAAGAACAGATTACTTGACAGTGGTTTAATAATTCGTACTGAAAAAGTAACGAATTCCTTTATTTGCAGTAAGAAAATGAGATGTGGGTTATTGCTTTACATGTTAATGGATACAACTTTATACATGCTTATTCAAGAGTGCGGTTTACGATACAAAAGGAGAGATTTGTTAAAAGTTTAAAAAAGCCTCCCTGTAGTCCCCAACTGATGAAGTGAAGAATCGGTTAACAAAGGCAGTTGAAAAAGCATCCTCCAATTGATAGACAAGGTCTATACTCCATATGTGTTCAAGGCGTTGTCTCAAAGAAGGGCAGCATCTTCTACTGCTTCAATTCTAAGCAGGAGAATTGGTCCTTGTTTGATGGGAATATCGTGTAATTGAGTGCATCATAGAAACCATCTACAGCTTCAGTACTTTTTCCCAAGACATAAGGAGCTTGTGCTTCAATTTGTTTCGCTTCTTCCTCCGTACTGGTATTCAAGTTCTTCTCCACAAGCTCTTTGAAAATGGATGATTTAAGGAGGAGGCTAAGTGCCGTTGGGGAAGGTGACCTGTTGCAAGGACTACTGGATGCTTTCCCGTGAAGTAGTTCACTCTGTGGCATAGTGTTTGATTCGTCTACTGTGAAAGGGTTGTCCGTTTGAAGAAATGATGGTTGGTTTGGGATGGTATTCTCCCTGGGATTGTGGCTAGAGAAGTTCCCCAATGACAGGGACTGTGCAGTTGATGACCATCCTAGCACAGGACTGGGAGTTTCAGTTTCTGGTCTGAGCCACCTGATGTATGTATTCAAATCAAAGTTGGTCACAGCATTGATTCCTCGATATTCTATGGCAGCTATATCATAGGCACGAGCAGCCTCTTCCTGTGTACCTATGATGGGATAAAACAAGTGTCGTAAAACTAGTTTCAGTTTGGCTCTAAAAAGTGAGGTCTTGGTTGTCGAATCCAATGCTAGCGTTTGTTCCAAATGACTGATCCAACGTTTTAGTTGGTCTGCAGATTTAGATTTGTTTGGTTTTTTTATGTAATTACCCTCTAGATTAGTTAGTTTTTACGTTGATGTTTGTAACAGAAAGAAGAGCTAGCTTTGATGAGTTTACTCACTGTAGGTTCCAAGGTACAGATACTTGTTTCCAAAAACTCTCCCTATCCTTGCTTCCCATCTTCCATTCTGGTGGTGCCTGCGAGTTACCAGAGAAAGTTTAGCGTCAGAACTAAATTCTTTTCTTAGCAACAAACAACCAGGTCAGAGTTGTGTTACCTGGCAACACCTCTATATTTGGATACTCCTCTGGAGAAGCCACTGCTTCTCCTATTGAAAGAAGATGGTCTGTTAACAATCATCGTTAATACTCTCCGGGATTCTTTCAATGATTCAGAAGATCAAGAAAACTTACCTTCTTAATGAGGCTAGATATTCTTCTTTTGTAACACTTTGCATTATTCCAATCTCTTCTGCATACTCAGCTACCTATAAGAATCATGCCAGAAACATAACATCAGAAATTGGTAATAGATCCTGCCATCTGGGGCCTGAACTATTAGATATTCATTCGAGTTTGATCATGTACTGGAAAATTTGTGAAAGTTGACGTTCCCCAGTATTTGATAGCGGCCAAATCGTATGCTCTGGCAGCAGATTCTTCTTCATCATAAGCTCCTACAAGGAATAAGCAGATTTCTATAGATTAGTTTCTTTTTTAAGCCAGTGTTGCAGCCAAATGGTTTGTTTCCGAAAGGGTTCTACTCACCAAGGTAAACTGCTCCAAGGCAAATATTAAGTCCACAAGCAACCGATTGAACAAAATACAGAAGAAAATTAGCAATTCATCAGTAACCAAACACAGTAACTGAACATGAAAAAGATTAATGAAGAAAAAATCTTAGGAGCCAACCTTGTTTACCCTTCTTCCTCTGAGTTGGATTCCAGGATCCTTTATCCCATAAATGAGCTTCATATCGTCCAGTCCACCGGTGTCTGTATTATCAGATGTACATTTTTAGAGAAACAAAAACTACAGAAAATAGCATGTTAAGGACTTACGTGACAACATACACGCGTGATTCACAATCTTATGTCCAACCTGCTAACCCCACGAAATCTTGAACTTCTCTTCACAGTAGTAGCAGGAGAACTTTTTTCACCTTGTTGATCATTGCAGCTGGAAGCAACTGCAAAATGGTCTCTCCTCCTTCTCTTGACACACTTACTTGAATCTTCAGTGTCGCCTACTATCAAGCTCAAGCAGCGTCTTACAGGGCACACAGATTGCACAGTATCCATTTCTTAGGACTCTCAGTGGCAGAGTAACTAGAGCCAACAATTAGGTAGCGTGGCGTTCAGAAGATGACTGGAACTACTTATAAACAAGTTCGGATTTGTTTTACTCTCAATCTGTTTCCTAGTGCAACAGCTACTTTATCAATACATAGTAAGAAAGTGATTTCGATGTATTTCAGGCCATAGATGATACTTTTTACTGTCTGGATTCTTGCCGGTCAAAAACTGATTTCAGGATTACCAAAGGTTCCACCAAGATTATAACTTACACCATTATGATCTTATTGACCAATGTTCTTCTATATCGTCAGCATTACAAGAATTAGTCGAATCAGATGGATAACACCCTGAATATTTGACTTCTCATTAACTTTCAGTTGGCACTTACTCGTTTCTACATATTTGCTGAGTTCCGATTCTCTTACAATTTGATCCAAAGATATCTTTCCAAAAACCAGTGGAAGATAAAGGTCAATGCGGAATTATCAAGTATAAAACTTTTACGTAGTAGACAAGTAGACAAAATTCTGCAATTAATGTTTGGCAGTTAGGAAGAAAGCTTTTTCAAGTATAAAACTATTTCAGGTGATCAGAAGAAAGCTGTTCAGGATTACCGAAGTAGACAGGTAGAATAAAACTTGAGTTTGGCATTTTTCCATGTAAAGTTCCAAGAAACCTCTCATTTTCTGTTTTCTGCGATGAAAAGAACTACAAGCAAACAAGCCCGAGAGTGCCATGACCTGACAAATAATTGTGTCCGTTACGTATCCTGTGCATGGAAATCTTCACCAAGTTTCGGATTTGTTTCATCTGTGTCTCGTTTTCTAGCACGAGTTCCTGCCATTGTATGCACCAAAGAAACTTCCCAGTTAATGGCGGATCTGCCAATGGAATAAAACATGCAAATATATTTTCAAACAAGGTGGTATCGTTGCCGTATTAGGAGTCAGTAGGATAAGATGAATCAATTCCTAATACGTAGTGCTTGTAAGAGAGTCCTACGATAGGCCTACTTGAAAAAGCTCATGGGAAACCATGAGAGGAATGCAAATCCTAGAAATTTATGGAGAAAAGAACCAACTTGTCGTAAGTCGTAACAGGTCACAATGGGATACAATCTGCCATCTAGAGGCTGTTGAAAGGATGATTCAAAATATTAGTGGCTGAGTTTTTGGAGCATGTGATTTATGTTTTTCAACTAGTGGATCTTAGGATGTTTTTATTAGTTAGTCCATATGTTAATGGTTTCAAATCATGGGTTTATGTTCATATTTTATAATATTTTAAGTTGCTCTCTTGAAATTATATTTAAGGCTTTGTACCAGATGTTTTACAATGTGCAGAAAAGAATTTTAGCAATTAAAATTTTGTCTTGTCTTGCAATATTTTATTTTTTTCTTTCCTTCACCAACGTATGTGGTATCAGAGTGGAAGCATTAGGAGCAGTAGGAGGACCATTAGAAGCAAGTGCATTAAGAGCAAATACATTATCAAAACAAATAAAAGTTGAAAGGAAAGGTACAATTGCCTTCAAAATTGTACAGGGTGATATCAAACTTCTGTATAATGTGCAATTTGTGCCTAGTTTAACTCACAACTAATTGAGTATAGGACATTTCATGATGAGAATGGAGTTCGAAGAGAACTTACTACACTACACACACCAAAACAGAATGACATCATAGAGTAAAAAAAATAGAACAATAGTCGAAATAGCCAAAAGCATATTAAAGGCAAGCTTCCAGACTAATTTCAGTTAGAAGCAATTGCAATAACAGTGTACCTCCTAAACATCTAACAAAAAAAGACAGTTTTAAATCAAAGACCTTATGAAGTTTGGATGTATAAGAAGTCTCAAGAGAGCCATTTAAAAGTCTTCGATTACATAGCATATACTTCAGTTAATTCTTGTTCAAAGCTTGATGAAAAATTTGAGAAATGTATTTTTGTTGGCTATAGTCTCCTATCAAAATCATATCATCTACATACTCCTATAAGTGGCAAAGTAATAATTGGTTGGAAGCTTGTGTTCAATGAAAAAGCATATTTGAAGTGGAATTTTGATAAGAAGTTTTGAAAAATTAAGTTCCATGATATTTTGATGTTGGACAACCAGCAATTGAAACTCGTCATCACCTTAAACTCGAGCTCCTTCATTACCTACAAGTTCAATTCCTTCCTCAACTATTGATAATAGCACTGCAAGTTCTGCAAGTTCAGATTCTCCAGCAGTAGTAATGAAATACCACCAAAAAAAATAAGATCTTTTAAAAAAATTTATGAGTAATGTGACTTTATTTTATTAGTCATTGACTGACTTTATTTTATTAGTCATTGACCGATCTTTTTTGAAGAAGTTGCAGAATAACCTGAGTAGCAGATTGTTACGATAGAGATGCAAGCTATTGAAAGAAATTCAACATGGAAGTTGGTTGATGTCTTAGAAAGAACTAAT
>JAOSBM010000001.1:2751958-2783083 GCA_027568955.1 Erythroxylum tenue
ATATATATATATATATAGATATACAAACTTCCTAATTTGCTCTTTCAATTCAACTTTTTTTTTCTAGCAATTATCCTCAAACCTTCTTATTCATTTAATTTCTAAAAACCATGTAAGCTCTAATTAAATCTAATCCTTCATTTAATCTCAATAACCTAAATTCATAGGACCCTCAACTCAATTAATCCTGCTTTTTAACAATTTATCAAACATTTGATTTAACTAAATCTCCTCATAAAATAATCATAACTTAAATAATAATCCTCAATTTATTCCAACCACAAGCAACATCATCAAATTTAATCTCAAAATAAAATTGTACAACTTATTGATCACAAAAAAGAAATCGGGGCCCAACACTTTCTTTAACCACTTGCTAAAATTTATTGTCAATAACTCCATATCCTCATTCTCATCATATTCATCTCCTAAGTCATTCACGACTTTACCAATCTCGGCTTGCAATGCCAATCCTTTGTTCTTCTCTCAATTATCCCTCAACAAATTCATCTCAAAGTTGGTAAGAATCCCAATTACCTTATCCAAAGACAATTTAGTGATATCATGAGCTTCTTCGATGGCCACAATTTTTGGTATAAACCTCGGAGGCAACGATCTCAATGTCTTCTTAACCAGTTTCAGGTTAGAGTACTTCTTCCCGAGTTGATATGCTTGATTTACTATATCACGTAGTCTCTCATAAAAGTCTCCAATGGTTTCACTCTCATCCATCTTCAATTCTTCAAATTTCACAGCCAACATCTGAAGGTTTAAGGTCATCACAGATTTCGATCCTTCATGAAGAGTCTACAAAGTGTCCCATGCTTCTTTCGTCGATTCACAAGCGAATATCATAGCAAAACGACCTTCATCAATGACACTAAAGATGACATGCAAGGCTTGAGAATTTCCAAGCGCTCTGTCTTTTTCAACCCTTGTCCACTCATATGCATCTTTAAGCACTGCTTCTCCATTTTCATCAGTCGACACATGATGTGTCCAGCCATTTAAAACTAAGTTCCATGCTTTTATTCCTTGTACTTGAATGAATACTCTCATTTGTGATTTCTACGTAGGATAATTTTAACCATCTAACAAAAGCAGCCTTATGATTGATGCCACTTCTCTTGTAGCCAAGTTTGTAAAACGCGAATCTACACCAACTTGTTTTACGAAGTTCTGATTCCATGACCCGCTGTGATACAAATTGAAAATTATGTAGGGGTGTAGTAGTTTCGTAAAAATCTTCGATTTATCGCAGTTGTTTCTAGCATAATCAAAAACTAGAAAAATTAAACACACAAGTATAAATCAACACTGAAATTACGTCTGCGTGGCCCTCACCCAACTTAATTCTTTCACTAATGATAATAGTTTTATACAAGGCTTTACTGAGCAGACATCACTTAACCCTTAACATTATTCCTCGTCCTCACAACTCGTGAAAGAATTTCACATCCAATAGTATGACCACCTCGTACTAACCTCAACAGAAGATTTTCTCAAACAATGTTTAATGAAAATGAAATAAAATAAACAACTCAAGTGATTAAACAAAATTCAACATAAATGAAAAAATATGAGATAAAAAGCAACTCCCTTAAATATACCGCTTCATCAACGAAAGAACAGGAAGTTGTCAATCAAGAAATCTGCTATGAATCTTCGATATAGTCACTGAAGCATCCCACGCAAAGCAACCATAAAATGTCTCAAATTAGCAAATGTTTCATCACCGAAACATTAACCCAATAGAGCCGCAACAACCAAAACAACTACCGAAGTTTTTTGCACCAAATCAATAACAAAAACAACAGCAACAAAGTTATGAAAACTTTTGAAATTTTCTCACACCAACATCAAAAACGATAGCCAAAAAATCACCAAGATTGCTGGAAGTTTTCTACATAAAAACCACTATCGATGATAGTGAGCAGCCCAACAAAATCACATAAATACCATAGAAAGTCGGCTGCCAAAATTGCACACACTCCATAACAGAATAGCCCAACAATAGTTGTTCAAAGCTAGAAAAGCGCAGCTCTAAAAATCACACAAACACAACAACTTTTTAACCCACTGTTGTTATGCAAAGATGGAGAATATGCAACTGTCATCAATGATTATTCAGCTCCTTAAATCACTTAAGAACAATAGAATACATAGCAATAATAATCACACACATCATTTAAATTACCCAGCAAGACAAAACTTGCTACCCAATGATCAACACAGCCACAAGAGAGATGCTAACCATACCCAAAATTAATCCATAATTGAACCCAGCTGAAGTCATGCCCAAAAAGAAATTCATAGAGAAGTTCACTGCTGCACACATACACACATCAACATATGTTTCGTGAATCACTAAGGACTTATCCAAGTTTTGTTCTCCACTTCACTAAGGAGTCTTCACATAATTAATTAATAAAAACTGCAGCACCAAGATGGAATAAACATCAATGTGAAGTTAGCCCAACAACCCTTCCATCCAATTGACAACCAACGACAATCAACTCACGATTGTCAGTACATCCATAGCGCAACCAACAAGAAACCCACACCCAATCGTGGGCAACACACACAGATCTCTCACTCACATAATCAATCCATGCACATCAGACTAGAGAGGGACCACGGTCATGAACCTCACTTACGTCATATGCAAGAGATCTTAACTAGATAGAATTTTAAGTCAATACGTTTGTCCTAGATTGTAAATATTTAAAATACAAATTTTAGATCATATAGAAATCCAATCCTACCTTGATTTGAATTTTAAACTCATCAATATTATCTTAAAAGTCCAATTATCAAAAAAAATGCCAAAATCAAATAATAAGATATATACCATATATCTTAACAAAAACAATAGGAGCCTGTCAGACGATAGAAACCTCTTAAATGACAGGAGCCTGTTAGACGATAAATCTTGTTAAAACAATTTAAAATAGAAGGCGCCTATTAAAATGAAAGGAACTTTTGCAAGTTGAAAATAGAAGGAGCCTATTATAAAAGTGAAGGAGCCTCTTGCTAAATTGAACACACACACACACACACACACACACACACAATATAATGTGAAAATTTAAAAGTTAATAGGAGAGAAAGAATGACACAGTTGATTTATATTAGTTCGGCTTATAACCCAAGCCTACGTCCATTCCCCAAGTATCCAACTTGAGGGTTTCACTAAAATCTCAAGTAGTAATTTGACAAGCCTCTTCAAGCTCATGAGTACACATTTTTTAAGGTTCTCCAACCTTCCAATCTAGTAGTATTTAACTGTTCTCTACAATTTCTCAACAAATAAAAATGTAATTTGCTCGATATAAGCTTCAATGATCTCTCTAAAAAAGAATTTTTACTTTCTAAAGCACAAGAGATTTGACAATGATACCAGATATATTTCAAGAGTTTGATATGTTTTCGCAAAAGCAGTGGCTCTTCCTTAAGTAGGCATTTCTTTCAACTAGTCGTTGCTTCACTTGCATCCTTAGTCAACTGGATGGATTTAAATCTAAATAACTTCGATGTCAACTTTGCCAAAAATCTTCCAATAATCACGGGACTAATATACGACCTTCATAATTAGTAGTATCCTTTCTTATAAACCATTTCTAATAAGGTAAGTTCATAAAGAAGGTTCCTACAAGAAAGGAAACATATTTCTTATGATTTTATTTCCTTTTGAGAATTAACCCGTTAATAATAAAAGGAAATAACTCCAATGATAACAAGATTCTTCCGGATATTGTGAAATAAATAAGGTAAGTTCATTAGGAAGATTCCTATAAGAAAGGAAACAGTTATCCTATGATTTTATTTTCTTTTGAGAATTAAACGGTTAATTGTACAAGAAAATAAATCCAATTTGAATTTTGAAATATTATAAGGTTATCATCAAAATCATTAATAACAAACCTTGAGCTAACACACTTAAAGAATAAGTGCTCGATAGTTTCATCCTCGTCACTATGTAAAGGACATTATTTAACTTACATGCTTAGTTTAATCATATTCTTAGTTTTAAGCTCCCCCGTTAGAGCCAACTATAAGATGAAGGAGGTTTTTGGGATGTCACTACCTTTCTATCAAATATTAAACCAATGTAATTCCTATTCTGATGGAGAGAAAATATCTAAGAAATATTGATCTATAAACACTTTAGAACTAAATATAAGCCAGATCCAAGAACCAAATCTATCTAGGTTAGAAGCTTTAGGTTGGAGCTAGCCTTTCCCAAATATTTGAAAATATCCTAATAGAATGAAGTGGCATGTTCTATCTTTCATCCTTCATAATTACTTCCAATCTAGAGTTATTAAGAAAAGAAGCTCTTAAAGTTTTATAGTTATGTGATGGAAAAAAAGATAAATATATGTCAATTCACTACAACAAAAGGGATTTTTAGCAATGAAAAATTTTGTCGCTAAAAGCCCCTAATTGTTGCTAATTCTAATTAGCGATGATTTATTTTTGTAGCCTCAATCATCGCCAAAGCCTCATAGCAAAAAAACTATAGGCGATGTTTTTATCAAATTGTCGCTAATTCTTTTTACAAGTAATTTTTGTAGCGAAAAATTATAGGCAACGTTTTACTCAATTTTTGCCAATAACTTTTGGCTATGATTTGTTTCATAGCTAAAAGTTATTAGCTACGTTTCTAAAGACGTAGCTAAAGGATTTTAGCTACGTTTTTGAAATAGTAGGTAATAACTTTTAGCTATGACAACAAAATGTATCCAAAAGCTATCGGCGATGCTTTTAAAAACATAAACAAAAATTTGCCAAATTTTTCTAGCTACGTTTTGAAATTTTTAATATACGTTATAACTAAATATTATATATTGTAAATTCTAATTATTGGTGACATTTTTATTAATATTATTGTATGTAATATTTTTATTTTTGTTGTATAATTTATTATACAAAAATATAATAAAATAATTGAAAATTAGAAGCATTGTATATAAAAAATAAAATTTGATTAAATTTGATCATATACAAGTTGTTAAGTACAATTTCAAAAAAATTATGTACAAAATATAAAAAAAGACAAATATTAGTTTAATGACTAAGACTCGTTTTCATCTTCACTGCTTACATAATCTGGGACAAGTAATTTTTTGACGTATTTTTCAAGCTTGGCTAACTTTTTTTCATTACGTTCTAATTTAGCTTGAAGCGACTAGTTCTCCTCTTCAAGACGTTCAATAAATGGTGATCTTGATGAGGATGAAGCAGTTGGCTTAGGCATAAACCCAAGACTTTTGATGTAGCCGAATTGTGTAACAAGCACCTTGTTGCAAATTTTATCTACATTTGGCTCATTTTCGTCAGACATTGATGTTTGCAATAACTCCTGCATCTTATTCTCAAATTTAAAAATAAAATCAATATTCAATTCAAATATTATTAGTTAGTACTACATAAATAAATAAACTTAAAATTTAAACAAAATTTTATACTTAAATAATTATTGTGTGCTTCTTCATACATCCAACCTTCACCTTCCTAATAGTGTGTAAGTTTGTAAAGTGTGATCCTATCATACTATTCTCCGTGTAGTTCCTTCTGACTCTATTTTATGGAAAAAAAATACAAAATACAATAAATACTATAACAAAGAACTTACATGTTCATTTGGTAGGACAACAAATGATTTGGAGCCTTGGTTGTAAGGAGTTTCCATTTGCCCTCTGTTCACAAGGCTTCTCACACTTTTCTTAAATAAAAAAATGGTCATTAAATCATGTAACAAGATTAATGGAAGCAAATGTGAAGGAAAGAAAACAAATATGAACATTGGGAGAGGCCCATTAATCATACACATTGTTCCAATCTTCTAGATACATTCGTTTCAGAATATGTCTCCTTGCCTCCTCATCCAAGGGAAAATTTATAATATTAATGCAGTCGATATCAGAAATGAGCTCTGCTGGGAGAAATATGGAAAAAAAATTTCTCTAATAAAGAACAAATCGATGTAGAACAAATCTCCTAATCAAACACTAATCACCCCTTGCCTTCTATGGCCGATCTTCGTCTTTAAGGTTTTTAGTATCATCTGAATTACCTCTCTTCCTTAATTATCTGTATCTCATTTTTTGTTAGGAAGCTATCAGATGAATGTTTGATTATATATACTATGTGTTGTATAAAGCTTCCTCAAATCTTCAAAAGAACATATATAGATAAAATGGAGGTGGTGACAATGTCCCAATGGTCAGTACAGGAAATCGATTGTTTTAGAACAGTCATCGATTCCAATTTCTATGTTTGTTCAATCAGGTATGCATGTATTTAAATTTGGGTTCGTTATACCATTTGACTTAATTAGCTATTTAAGTTCTATACTAATTGTTTCTTAGGTGAAACGCATCGTAATGGCAGTTCATCTAATCTAGTGATCCATACTGCATCTGGGGATTTGTTCACTATATGTTCTACTATTTTAGTTAAAGTCAAGTTGTTGGAAGAGGGCGACAATAACCCAACACTTGAGGGAAGATCTTTGACTGTTTCAATTGATGTCTTCGAATGCGTAAGGACTCTTCTTGAGAATCCAGACATAGAAAAATCCTTTACCTTTTCTATTTTTGTGAAATATTTGTATTAACTGAGGTGTAGTACTATGTACAATAGGCATCATGAAAAAATTATTTGTGTATAAATCTATAGATTTAAACAAATTTATAGAGTTTGAATGCATTAACTATTTAAACAAATTTATAAAGAAAGCAAATGAAAAAAAATATGAAAAATCATATAAATGTCGATTATAATTAACCTTATGATTATTAAGCATACTTACCATTAAAATTTTATCTTTTTAATATTATTATTTTTAAGAATACTATCTCACACAAAAGTTCATCAAAATTTTTATAAGAAATACATAAGATATAGAATCTTTATCGTCGCCAAAAGTCCAACTTTTAGCAACGATTAAGGGAATGAGTCAAAGGCTCGACGTCTGGCGACGAAATTTTTAAGTTGTCACAAAATGTCATTCCTTTTGCGACGATTCACATAAATTGTCTTAAAATATATTTCTTTAACGAAGATTGGGTAAAACGTCCCAAAAAGTTGGATTTTTTGTGACGAATTGAGAAATTGTCGTCAAAATTGACTGTTAGAAATTGTCATAAAAAAATAGCTAAAAGCCAATTTTGTTATAGCGATTATCAAACTCAATAAACTTGTTATTAATATTATCAAATATTTAAAGGGGACTTGGACTCATATTTCATTTAAATTTTGATTTTGAACTAAAATAAGAAACATATTTATGCTGACATAAGCCTAACTTAAGTGTGCGAAATAAGACTCAGATTAAGTATTTAAATTTTTCGCTTATGATAAATTTTATATTAAACTTCTATCATAAATTAAAATCATGTTTAATTCTGTAAAATTTTCAACCCAATTAAATCAGCAATAAAATTATAATTTTTATGTACTCGAAAAAAAAATTTCCGTGTAAGTTTTAGAATTACCATAATTAATTCATTTTGAAATTTTAGAATTACCATACTAATTAAACTAAAGCTCCTTCAACAAAAAGTGAATGCAAAATTAATATCTTACTTGTGAATAACAATCGTTCTACTCTCTATATATTGTAATAAATTAAGGGCAACTCTAAAATTTACTATAATTATAATAATATGTATTAAATAATAAAAAGAAAGTGAGTTTCTCTTTGAAAATTTCAACCCAAACTCCCATTAATTTCCTTTTCAAAACGTTGCCCTTTTTCAGTTTTTCTTTCCATTGTCCTATAACCCTCCAATATAAACTTGATTAAGAATAACAACGACAAAAAGAAAGAAGTAAGAATTGGTGGTTAATTCGGTTATTGTCCCCCATACGACGAGTCGTTTGTCGTTACCATCATTCATTAACCTTACATTTGTTAATCTTTGAACCTATATTAGTTAATTAACAAGGCCTTCCAACAAAACAATCAAGTGAACCAGAGTAACGGGTGAGCCTGCTGACGTAGCTTCCTGGTTTCCAGCTGAACACATCTTGCTTTGTGAACATTTTGCTTGCTGCCGGATTTCCTGACGGAACGAAGAATGCTCCGTTCATCATCAGATCGCCCTCCGATATCCAGTTCCAATTCTTCCACTCGCTCTGCATTGCGTACTCTCTCTTGGTCACCTGTCACCATTTCACTGATAGTGTTAATATAAAACAATCTTAGCGTTGAGTTGAATGATTTGGCTTTCTTACCTCTTTAGCAGCGATGTTGTTTGGAGCAATGAATCTGTTGCCCTGACTGACGATGATGGGTGCTTTGCTACCACCAATGGCGTACATATTCCAATGAGTGTAGTCGTTATTGACGACATGAACGAAACCCCATCTGCACCTTGGCATCCTCTGCACCAATCCTTGCCCGAAATGTGTGAATGCAACAGTGACTTGCATTATCTTGTCATTTGAATAGCTGTCACTTGCACCGAATAACATCACCTGCATTTCACACATTGTTATTGAATATGCAACTTTGTCACTAGAGAAAACTTACTATTTACCTCATTGTGGTTGGTGAAATGAGCGTTGGAGATGGTTACAGCGGTTGATCCTTGAACGACGTCAATGAGACCGTCCTGACAGTTTGACATGGACACATGATCGATCCAGATGTTAGAAGAACCAAAGATAGAAATGCCATCGCCGTCACTCCTTGTCCTAAGTCCATAGTGATCCACGGAATCCCTAATCATTCCACCGGAGCCCTCAACAATGTTGTGAATGCGTAGGCCATGAATTATCACATTTCTAACAAACTGGAGCGTGAGACCAGCACCGTAAGCAATGTGGACATTGCCTCCTCTAGCATCAATTGTTTTGTCGCTAGTGATCAAAAGCTCCTGGTTGAGTCTGATCACCATACTATGAGCAAAGATGATCCAAAGTGGTCCCTTCTGAATCACTGCGTGGCGTAGGGTTCCAGGTTTAGGGTTTACCATGTCGTTGTCTGATGAATCAGTAACAACGTAAATTGGTCCACCCTTGCCGCCGATGGTGTTCCGGCCAAAGCCAAGGACGCAGTCCGCCAGCTTCTGGCGGTTCTTAGCCCAGTTTGGGTCGCAGCGCCAGCATCTGTCGATGGGGTTTGAGGCCACACATCTGCCTGGTCTCTTTTTTTTCCCTCTTAGATTCCTTCTAGTGGTGTTCGTCCCAAACAAGGCCCTGCATGTAATATTAATTTATAACCATGCAGTTTACAAGAATCAATTACTAGAGCGACTGCAACATCTTCCATCTCTTTGTTTTAATCATTTAGCAATTAAAATGTGTGTGAAAAGATGCAGGAAGGGTGACTCACATATGAACATGGGCGTTAAAATGGTGGGTGACATTCCAGGGGTCAGGGTGGTAGGCATCGAGATTAGCAGTTTGGGCCTCAACTAGCTTCCGACTCCAGTACTCATCGAATTCAGCGATATGGGCATCAATGCTTGGAACTATCGCCGTAACTATCAAGGAGAAGAGCAGAAACAAAACCTCATTGAGGGTTGTCATTGATTGCTTCTTAAATAGTAATTAATAGTCTATTAATCTTGCTGGAAAAGCCAAGGTCCAGTCCAGAGGCTGCAACTCTTTGGTTGAGCCGAGACAGGACCAAGAAAAGGGCACCAAGGCCAATTTTATCGAATCGCTTGCCCCGTCCTGACTGTCATGTTTGTTCCGACGGAGTTCTTTTATAGCCACTCTTAATTTGCCCTGAAACAAGCAAATTAAGAGTGGTTGAGTAGGTCAGGTTGGGAGATATTTACGGCGGCTGCCTTGGACAGCCACATTTCTAAATCGACGGCTGTTTCTCAGTGTAAATAATAAAAGAAACTGACCATTTAAAGGGATCCTATTTTTGTTTCTAAATCGTAAAAATTACACCCTTTGGACTAATAGAACGGTATCATACTAGAAATAGCTTGTCTAACTTTAATTTGTTTTCTTCATTAACATTTCTGCATTATAAAAGGAGAGATAGCTTGGGGAAGCTCACCTTAATTATTTATCAAGAATAGTGATTAATTTGAATTAGTGTTATAATTTAGTTTTTGCCAACTTCTCCATATACATGTCCAAGTCTTTCAGAACTACTGATTTTTTTCCCACTCTCAACTTGCAAAAGATAATTTTCAATTACAGCAACTCTCTTCTTACAACATTTTGAAATTAAGTGTGAACTACTTGTGTTTGCATATTCATTCGTAACTTTATACTCATCCATAAATTTTGTTTACCTTAACCAAAACTCATTTGGATTATTTTTCATCATCAAAAGCAGCATATCTGAGTAATTCATCTTCTATTTTGAGTCCAATACCACTGTTACGAAAAGTATGAAAGGATCATATTCGTTCTATTAATGGAATCTTAATATTTTTAACATTTTGCTCTAATTTCTTTACTTATGTAATATAAAGTATGAATGGTCTTTGTTACTTTCACAAGTTTGCAATCCCAAGTTGTATAGTAACACCTGGGACTCAAACTGCATTTTTATTTTATTTGACATCGAATAATATTGTTCAAGGATAACTTGAGGATCAAATTATAGTTCAAAACGAGTTTATTTTGAGGGTTTGACTAAGAGATAACTAGTGGTCAAAGTTTAACCTGAGAAATGATGAAAGTCAAACTTAAAAATATTAATGGAAATAAATGATATTAATTAAGGTTTTTATGTGGGGTTGATATTTTTCTTATGTGTATTTTTATTAAGAAGAAGAAAAGAATGGATTAAAAGTTAAAGTTAATTTTAGGTTTTTTTTAAAAAAAAAAAGAGTTATTAAGGGTCCACATGTCATTTTCTTGGCCACCTACCCTCTCTTCTTCACTAAGGAGTGCCGAAAACAACCCTTTCTTCTTTTTTCTTCATTTTCTTTCAACTTCTTCCACTTTCAAGCCATATTTCTTTGTTTTTAGCCCTCAAATCACCTATTAAATACTAACTCATTAACCTAAGGTCCCTAAACTTACCATATCAATAAAAAAAATTTGGGAAAAGATGAAGAAAAGGTATAGTTGTTCTTGATGAATATATAATACCCAAAAATTTATATAGTGTTAATGGAGTTTTCATTATTTTTAGTACATAATTTTATTGTAGTTGCATGCATTGATGAATAAAATGCATGAAATTGAGTCTTTATGCAATATTATGAAGATAAAGAAGAGGAATTAAAGGAGAGAGAGAGAGAAAGAGAAGGAGAAAAGAATTGTTAGTGAAATTGAAGCTGATGGAAGCTTAATTCAAAAAATTGGACATCAATTTGATATGTGTTCTTGCAACTCTATTTTTTCTCTAAAAATTGTGTATTAGGCAATTTAGGATTCTTGAGATAAAATTGGAGGCTTATGAAATTGTTGTTAAAAATATTTAATTGGTTTGTAAATGAAGTAGTATATGTGATTAATTTAAATTTTGGACTTATAATTTGTATTCTTTCCAATTTGCATACATTATGTTTGAATTAGGAAACTTGATATACATGTTATTTTTGACTAATTGATGAGATGAATATGTCTTGAATATTGTATGAACTAAATTAAAACCAATAACGGAAGAAAAAAATGACATGAAAGAGTTACATTTGCTTTGGTCGAATATGAAATAGTTTTAATTGGTTATTATGGGTGTTTATCATTAAATTTCAATGAAATTTAATTTGATATGTTCATAGTAAAATAGATAGGAATTGGAGGAATGTGATAAGGTTGGCATGCCAATTAGGAAGTTAGCAGTACTGCGTCATGATATGTGTTATTGGACTGTATGGCTTCGAGAGCTCAGTTCTAGTGTAAGACATTTGATTTGTATTATGAATTGTATGGTTCCGAGAGTTCAGCTCCAATATGAATATATATTAAAAAATTAGACCGTATGGTTCCGAGAGCACAGTTTTATATTTTAAAATCTCGCTTATCCAGCTCGGTGAAGCAATTCTATAACAGCCTAGATCATCCGTTCATAAATATTGTCCGTTTTGGATTGTCCATCGGGCCAAGGCCCTCATGATTGCTCTTCCTGCACCCAAAAAAACATGTCGATGGGGAAGAGATATTTATACCCTTATAAGGCGTATTTTGTTCTTCTCTCCAACCGATGTGGGATCTCACAATCTACCCCCATTTAGGACTTAGCGTCCTCACTGGCACAACGGGTCGAGAACCGGCTCTGATATCATTTGTAACAGCCCAGACTATTCGTCCACAGATATTATCCGCTTTGGGTTGGCCACCGGGTCAAAGCTCTCACGGTTTTACTCTTCCCACACCCGAAAAATGCATCTATGGGAAAAAGATATTTGTATCCTTATAAGGCTTACTTCGTTCTTCTTTCCAACTGATGTGGGATCTCACAATCCACCCCCCTTAGGGCCCAGTGTCCTCGCTGGCATAATGGGTCAGGAACCAGCTCTAATATCATTTGTAACAGCCCAGACCAAACCACCCGCCCATAGATATTGTTTGCTTTGGGTTGCCCATGGGGCCAAGGCCCTCACAATTTTGCTCTTTCCGCACCCAGGAAATTGCGTCTATGAGGAAGACGTATCCGTACCTTTATAAGGCACACTTCGTTCTCCTCTTCAATCGATGTGTGATCTCACAATTCCCGAGTTTTACAATCCCCGAATATCTGTGGGTAAGTAGTCTGCGCTATTACAAATTCTGTTAGATTTTACTTTGAGGCAATTACAGAAAATAGATAAATGCATGATTAATGATTAAAGAACTTCAAATGAAAGTAGTAATTGAAGTAGTAATTGAATGTACAATTAATTGATCAATGTATAATTAGATATGAATTATTATAATAGATCCATGCTTGTATTCCATAAATTGATTTTAAATGCCTATTAATGCTTAGAAATAAATGAAGATATTTGTATTTGAAAAATATTATATGTTATGCATGTTATGGTGGAATGAATTAAATTGAATGAGAAATAAAATTGTTTGAACATCACTAAGCCTATAGCTTAGCGTGTGAATTTTCTTTCCGAGCGTAGATTTTGAAGAGAATTAGAAGAAAGCTATGGTGGATTTACTACAAGACAAGAGTCACATAGAGGATCTCGAAAGATTTGGAGGTAGATGTACTACCAAATTTTATTTTTGTTTTTGGTTATGGCATGTACACATAAAGAAGTGAAGGATTACATAATTTTATTGTGAATTATATATGAAAGTTATGTATGAAATTTGGTTTAGATGAGTTGAAATGTATTAGAGAATGGATAAATTATTTTGACAAGGAGTTTGACATGGAGACGGATAGTTGAGTAGCTTGTATGAGAAGTATATTGAAGTTTCTTGTAGGAGATTTTAAGTAAAATAGAGGAAACCTTGTCAAAATTTTTATAAAGTGAATAGTAAATGCTAGAATCAAGACGTTTTACATAGAAAATGTTGTATTTTGAAGTATTATGTATTTAAGAATATGGTAACACTTGGTATGCCTATTTCATTATCAAGTGTGGGGTGTTACAGTGTTAGAATAAGTAGGATTTCAGCACACTTTTAGGGATAAGAAGTAGAAACTATCCAAAGTAGCAACGACTATTACTTGAGGAGAGATATATTGCTCATTATACAAGACACACTTAAAGTTGTGTGGTCGTGGAGATGTATATATGGCCAAAGAGAAAACTTCTTCAAATTTGTAGCATCAATAATTTTGATGTATGATGAGAAGGGATTAAAGTTTTTGATTTGTAAATCCCTTGTTCTAGTTAAGGGCACACTACCACTTAATCCTTGTGATCATTGTTTGGCTGGAAAGTAACATAGAATCTCTTTCAAGAGAAGATCTACTAGGAAGTCAGAGATATTGGAGTTTATGCATTCAGTTGTCTGTGGCCCTATTGAGAAGGAGTCATTAGGAGGTAACAAAAATTTGCATTTATTTTTTATGCTTCAAGGAAGACTTGGGTGTATATATTGAACCCAAAGAGTCAAGTATTTGAAAATTTTCAAAAATTTCATGTTGTGGTAGAAATGGAAGATGAGAGGAAGACGAAGTGCCTACAAACATGTAATGAAGGTGAGTATGCTTCCAAGGTGTTTGAAGATTAATATACATTGCATGACACTAGACATGAAAAGACAAAGCCAGGGACTTTACAATGTAACGATGTTGTTAAGAGGATGAGTAGAACAATTATAGATAATGTTCATTATATGCTTAGAATTTCTATGTTACTAAGGGCATTTTGGGCTGAAACAATCTGAACTGTAGTCTACCTGATTAATATAGCTCCCTCAATTCCATTTAATTTTGAAATTCCCAAGAGACCATGGACTGGTAAAGATATTACATATCATCATTTGAGAGTTTTTAACTGCAAGGTATTTAAACATGTACCCAAGGATCAAAAATAGAATCTTGAATCAAAGGTTATACCTTACATTTTTGTTGGATATAGTGGTGATCAGTTTGGCTTCATACTCTATGACCCAGAGAAGCAAAAGGTGGTTCGGAGCAAGGATTATTCTATGAGCACGAGAGAGGTTTTGATCTTTTAAGAGGAGATAAGTCATCACACAGTAGCTCATCATATGACATGGTTAATTCTTCGCTAATTTCTTCTACTATTGAGTAGTCTACAAGTGAAGGAGATGAAGTGTGTGATCAAACACATGTTGATGATGATCAAATATAAACTGGTAATAATGAGCTACTTGAACCACATCTGGGTAATGTTAAAGATAAAGTTTTTGAGGAAAATAAGCAGGGGAAGCAACTGGATTCAACAACTAAAGATATACAAATAAACAGGTTGATAAGGGAGAAAAGGCCTTCTATAAGGTATCTAAGTTCAGAATACCTATTGGGTACTATTAAGGAGCAGCCTGAGAATGTGTAAGAGGTTGCATCTTTTAAAGACAAAGATCTCTGACTCACAGCTATGAAGGAAGAGATGAATTCTCTAAAGAAGAATTATACATATAAGCTTTGGAAGCTTTCAAAAGGTAAAAAGGCACTAAAAATAAGTGGGTGTTCAAGATAAAGAAATATGGTGACAAGCTAGTAAAGCACAAGGCAAGGCTAGTGGTAAAAGGGATCAGTCAAAAATAAGGGTATAGATTTTGATGAAATCTTCTCACCAGTAATCAAGATGACCTCAATTCGAACAATTTTGGGTCTGACTACCAGTTTAGACCTTGAACTCGAACAAACGGATGTTAAAACAACCTTCTTCTATGGAGATTTGAAAGAAGAGATAGATATGGAGTAATAAAAAAGTTTCAAAACTAAAGGCAAGAAAAATATGATTTGTAAGTTAAAGAAAAGCCTATATCAATAGTTTCAATTCTTTTATGATGGATTATGGTTACTAACAAACTTATGTTGATGCTTGTGTGTATTTCAAGAAGTTCACATGTGATAACTTCATCATTCTTCTTCTATATGTTGATGATATGTTGATTATGGGTCAAGATGTTGGAAGAATCCAAAAGTTGGAGTATTTGTCTAAATCTTTTGATATGAATGATTTGGGACCTGCAAAGCATATTTTAAGTATGGAAATAACTCGGGATAGGAAGAGTAGGAGATAGTGGTCGTCTTAGGAGAGAGATATTAAACAGGTACTAGAAAGGTTCAATATGAGTCATGTCAAACTAGTTAACATGCCACTGGAACCTCACTTCAATCTGAGTAAGCATGCATATCCCTCAACAAAAAAGGAGAAAGATGATATGTACTTATCTACAATAGGGTCTTTGTTGTATTCTATAGTGTGCACAAGACTAGATATCGCATAGGCTATTGGGATAATGAGTAGATTCTTGTCAAATCCAAGGTAGGTTCACCAGGAATTTGTGAATGGATTCTGAGATACTTGAGAGGTAAGTCAAAGTGGTGGTTGTGTTTTAGTGATGATGAGCCAACTCTAGAAGGTTTTACAAATGTAAATATGGCTAGAGATCTTCACAAAAAAAAGTCCACTTTAAGTTTTTTGTTCAAGTTAGTAGGGAGAGTCATCTCATGGCAATCCAAGCAACAAAAGTCTGTGACTTTATCTATAAATTAAATAAAGTTTATAGATACAGTGGAAGCTTGTAAGGAGATGCTCAAGTTGACAAGGTTCCTTAAAGAGTTGGATGTGAAGCAAGAAGACGATGTAATATTTTGTGAAAGTCAAAATGCTATTGACTAAGCAAAAATACTATATATCATTCTTATACAAAGCATATAGATGTCATATATCATTATATGAGGTCTGTGATTGAGGAGCAATAATTGATGCTAAAGAATATTCATACAGATATAAATGGTGTTGATATGTTAACTAAAGCCATTCCTGAAAACAAACATAAGCTATGTAGTAAGCTTGTCCGAATGTTTCTCTAGTAGATGTTGAAGAATAACGTGTTTTTTCCATTATTGGGCTAGAGGGGGAGATTATTAAGTGTCCATCCCTATTTTTAGACTTTTGGTGATTGTAGACACCTTTATGGTTTGTGAGGATGACTAACAAGTGAAGACAATATAGATGAAGCTCTTCTAGGGGGAGACAGGACAATGTAGGGTACTACACGTTCATATCATTAAATTACACAACTGTGTATATCAACTGTGTACGCATGCATGCCTGTGTAGAGTGACACATGCATGTATTCTCCACTTACATGATCGTGTGAAGTAATTCTCTAGAACCGTGTGAAGGAGTGAAGAGTGAAGACATACATAGTCGTGTACACGCCTGTATTCATGACATACATAACCATGTGTGATGACCGCATATCTTTTTGTGACCATGTACATCTGTTAGTGAGTTTATGTTGAAGATACATAGTCATTTACACAATTGTGTATGAGACCGTGTACAGTACAGAAAAACTATTTCGTGATATAAAAGAGAAAAATACATAGGTTTTGCATGTTAGTGAGACTATAACATCCAAAAGTGAAGAAAAACAAAGAGACAGCAAGTAGTGTAATATTGTCATCCTTTTTTGATTGTTTTTAAGATTAGTTTGAGAATTTGTTGACTATTACATCAACTTTGATTTCAATCCTGAAACTTTGTAAGACAACTTGTTATTTTGGCATCAGAGATTAATTATGTAAATCCTTATTTGAATTTAGTGGATTTGCCTGTCGATTTATCTCGTAGTTTTTCCCTCCACACTAAAGAGTTTTTCTTGTAAATCTTGGTGTTTGTTTCATTATTAAGTTTCTTATTCTCATACCAATTTACTGGTTAAAGTTGAAGAGTATTTTAGTTGTTGATCTTTTAGAGAGTTGTATTATTATCTCCTAACACGAAGTCCCTAATAATTTGTACATCAGATAAAGAAGAAAAAGATATTTCTTGTTTCCTTTGAAAGCGAGTGATCAAATTCCTCCAATTCTAACCAAACACAACTAAAGCAAAATTTTTCAAGTTGAACTCCATCCCAAGTTTCGATTCCGTTAATAATATTGACAATAAAGTAAAGTGAAAAGAAAAGAAAAGGAAGGTAACATGCATAAAGAAAATGAACTCTTCTAACGTTCTACTATGAAAAAATCATTTGTAAATATTTCACTTTTTTGGATTTTTTCAACCCGATGTCGAAGTTTTAAATTTTTAAAATTGAGTGACCAAGATTTTAAAACTTTAACAGTTAAATTGAAAACGTTAATTTTTTCTGAAGTGGCTGACAAGAGCTTTATTATTTAAGACATATAATTATCACCTAGGAAAAAAAAAAAGGTGTCAAACTAAGTATACAAGACATATCCTATTTTAGTAACCAAATACCCCTTATTCATCTTATTTTCTAAAAACCTAGAAACTACAAACCCTAATTGTCTAAGTGCCCGTTTGGTTGAGCTTTTGGAAGGTCCAAAAGTACTTTTTTCTACAGCAAAAATTATTTTAAAGAAAAAGTAAGTTTTTGGCTCTAAACTTCAAAAGTACTTTTGAAATAGAAATAGCTTTTTTAAAAGCTTAAATACAACTTTTTCAAAAACTAAAATTTGGAGCTTTAAAAAAAAGCCCAAATTTAAGCTTTTTCGGAAAGTTAAAATCGCGTCACATACGTAAAGAAACTATCCATCCCTTACGTAAAAAGCCTCAAAAAGCAAAAACGTCTGATCATCAGTCACATACGTTGACGCAGATGTTGCAGACGAAGGACTGTGTTGTTAACAACACAGATCTTCGTCTGTGTACTCCTCTGCGTTAAAAGTTTAACGTAGACCCTTCTTACATAATATATGGATGGTCCCATTGCTTACATAATATACATTGTTTGGATTATTTATATTACTGAAGTTCTGTAAATGTTTAGTACGGTGAAAGTATGATTGGTTTCACTTAGCTTCTTTTGAGTTCGATAACAGTAAAAGGAGAATAATATTATACCCAGGATGTGACTCACCTTTTATATTCCTTATAAATACACGTACGAAGATAAAGAAATACATATTGTTAACACATGTATAGCATTGATAGTTTTAATGTAGGAGATTGACTAACATTAGGGATGATTAGTATTTTGTTAGAATTTTTTAATTTTATTATAACTCTAAGTAATCTAGTTAACTTGTATTATGCATTTAACTATTTCAACTTAAATATTTATTTTGAGATTATAATATTATTTAAGTTTTTACATATTTTATTATTAATTTTTATATTAATTTTATTTCCTACGAGAAAATGAGACATCTCTTTAATTATTTCCTACAAAATGGTTATCTAAAATTTCCTACGAGATGGTACTTTGCATATTGTTTAGTATACTTTAAACATTATTTAGCATAAATAATTTTATTATAAAATAAAATATAGTTAAAATTAATAAAAGTGCTTTTTTATTTTTATGTTGCCAAATAGTCTATTGTATGAAACTCTTTTTAAAAAGCTGTTTTTTTAATTGACAGTCAAACAATCAACTGACTTTTTAAAAAAACTCTTATCATAAAAGCTCTACTGACAAAAGCTCTACTGACAAAAGCTCTACTGATAAAAGCTCTACTGACAAAAGCTCTACTGATAAAAGCTCAACCAAACGGACCCTAAGTGTTTCTGCAACCACCTTTGCTTCTCCAGCTTCTCCTACTGACGCCATAACCTACATCTATCGCCTTGTCAAATAAGGAACTTATCAAACAACGTACACTGGTTAACAAATTTCACTTACATGATAGTTTTATCTGCAACCTTGAACTTTACGCTTTCGACGACAACCAAATCTCTCAAAGGGTTCGACTTTAAGCCAACAAAATTCCACCACGCAAAAGATTGTTATACCTCCTCCCATCATCGTAATATTTAATAACATAATCGAGATTGTGGACCAAAAGAAGCATTACAAAGGTGTTTGTCAATGACCATAGAACAAGTATACGACAGAGATTCATTACTCAAATTGAGAAGGCGCTAGGATTTAGCATGTTTGACACCTTCATAGAAACTGGTAAAGTTTATGGTACTGCAACTTTTAGGCTTCGTAGATGCAAAGCTATTTTGAATTTTCCTTTAGAAGTTGGGAATTCAAGTTCTAGTTTTTGATTTCTATGGAATCTAGGATTTCAAAATCATAAAGAGGTTTATAGAATGGGTAAAAAGAAACAACCATGTTTTCTTTTGACAAACTGAACTTCCCATCACCCTTCTGCAATTGTCTAACAACTTTCAAATTATTATTCTCCTTCAAATATTTAAGTTGGTGACTATGAAGGTTGAGAGTAATTTTGATTTCTTTACTAAGTTGCTCTCCAATAACGTCAATGGTGAATGGATCACAAACTTATGACTTCTATAAGTGTTGCTTCTTATTGTCAACATCAATGGTGAATGCATCAACTAATCGAGAATTCCATACATGTTCATTATTGTTCTATTCTATAATCATCACAGTACTTGTGTTAAAATTCAAGTTGCTCCTAAGCCTCTCTTCTTCAACATCATTATCCATGTTTTTGTCATTAATTCTATTATAAAACCCTTAACCTTGTCTTATTTTTGTGTCAATAGTAAGCTTGACATTTTCTGAAGTAACCATTCCTCTTGATCACGTAAATTGATTCAACATTGCTCTAAGATTATCTATATTATTATTATTCTGATTTCTATTATTTTATTATTATTTTAGTCTTTTCTTTATTAATTATTATTTTCATTATATACCTTTTCTACTGTTTTTTTTTTATGAACTGTTTTCTGTCTTGCATCATTATTTTATTGTCTCATTTGTATGTAGGTCCATCGGAAACAGCTTCTCTACATTGTAAGGGTAAGGTTGCGTACTATCGGACCTTCCCGGACCTTACTTCATTGCGAGATTTCGAACTGGATGATAATGATGATGATGGTAATTGAATTGTATCATAATTTTCTATAGCCATTTCTCATTTTAAATCTTAGATTCCTTAATTTTTTAGATACTTTCTTCAAATTTCTCAAACTTTTGATTCCAGTCATTTTCTGTCATGTTTATGGAATTTTTTGGTCAAGAATCGTAAAGCTATTATACCATTTGTTATGAATATTTTTTTGTTAAAGAGAAAAATGAACAACATAGGAGAGAAGAAAAAGGAGAGAGAAAAGCAAATAGCTAATTTATATATTTCCTTTTCTAGGAGAACAGTTACAGGTGTATTTTTATACTATCCATAATTGCCAACAATTTCAAAACTGAACTAGACCGGTCAGTTCAACGAGATTAACGTTGAACCGGCCTTATTTTTGGTTTGATTTTTATTATTAAAACCGGCCGGTTTATTATTAAACTGACTGGTTAAATCTGAATTGTGAAGAATCGTAAATATCGTTCTTCTTCTTCTTCACGATAAGTCATCGACAAACCCATGTCGTGAAATCTTTCCTAATATGTAAATTCGCAGGTTAGATCAAGGATATCAAAGGATCCTTTACAACATACAAAGAGAAATTGCAAAACCCAGAGAGTGTAAAGATAGAGAACAAAAAAATTACCAAAGCGGAGAAGAAAACCACCTGTATTTATTGATAAGTCTCTCAAAATTTTCAGTAGATCACAGAACAAACAAAACAATGAAACACCTAAGGTTCAAAGAAGAGAAGAACTATCGCAAAATAGACCCAAGGTCACATAGAAAAGAGTCATTGCAGAACAAAAAAGAACCACCCAAGTTTCAAAAAAAAAAAAGAACTATTGTAGAACAGATCCAAGGTCAAGTAGAGAAGAGTCATTACAGAACAAACAAAACACCCAAAAGATTTCTCTGTCCATTGCTTGCTACTAATAAAAGCTTGACAATTTCTTTATTGAGTACTTGAAACATTGGGAGAAGCTGTTACTCGAAAAAAATGGGGTAGATTAGTATTGAAAATAGAAAATAAATTTTAATAAATTGTAATTATTTTGTGGCTGATTAAAATTTATTATGTTATATTTTATATCACATTTAAAAGAAATAATAAAATTTAAAAATAAGAAAATATATTTTTCAATTATTTTAGGACATTAAGAATATTACTATTTGTTGATCAAAATAAAACAATTTTATTTAAATTTTAAAGAAGCATATTATAAAAATACGAAAAATTTTATTTTGTAATTTAATATAAATAAAGAATTTTTTAAAAATAATTTTAGAATATTTTAGTAAATAATATTTAAACTTTAATTAGCTCTTTATATTATAATAAACATAGTATATTTTAATTTCAATTAAATACTTCATTTTTACTTATTTTTACAATTTTGACTTCTTGTTTATTAAATACGGTTGAACTTTTAAACCTTAAACTTTAAATCTTAAACCTTCATTTGATCGGTTAGATAACTGGTCCGGTTTTTAAAACGTCAACAATCGCATTTATCATTTATGGCTATATAATTGCTGTAATATTTTATACATAACAGACACGATATGTATGCATCTTGAACAGACCAAGATTATTTGATACAATATGCAGTATAATGCTGCACAACGCAGTATCCTTATTTTTCCACAATTTTGCAACAATGTTAAACTAATAGTATACAAATGAATCAGCTAGCTGATTCTATTTAATAAAACAACCCTTTTGTGTTTCAAAAAAAAAAAAGTATACAAATGAATCTACTGCGCATAATGATACATCTCTATCGAGGATAAATACCTTATCCCCACCCTTCTACTTCACCCACCAACAACTTTCACTGAAGGCTCATGGCCAATCAGCCGTTTTGAGCCTCTCAACTCCCAGTGTTCTTCGAGTGTCTTGCAGATTAACTATTGCTGGACACTCTCTGATCAGCTTTTATGCACTTAAAGATAGATGACACCTATATGAATGAATTATAAGGATGCTTCCCAGACCCTGTAATCTCTTCCCTCGGAAGCCAAAGACCACTTTCTGGGTCCACTTGGTGGTTCGTAATAACCTGGTCCAATTTTCATCGCTACTTTCTCATCGATGATAGCCGCATAGACGTCCCTTTCTGCCTTGGCTATTGTAACCTTTCAAAACAGCATATTAATATTAGCAACTCCATGCTTGCTGTTCAAAAATTGGTCCATTCATCTTGTGAATAGGATTTAAGTTGTCAAGGGTAGGAAGCAATTTCAGATCTGACTATCTAAAATAAAAACAAATAGATTGCTACTTACCTTGCTCCGACAGTGGATTTTGTTCCTTTTTCTAATTGCGATAAGAGCTGAAATCTCAGATCGGTGATGAGAGCAAATGTGGTCAAAAAAGACAGCTGGTGTCCCTGGATGAGTCAAGATGTATGCATATCCTTGCATTTCTTTCCCACCAGGGAATCTCCAATGGCCCTTTATGAAGAAACATCTTGGGTCAACTATCATCAGAATACCAGTCTTATTGGCAGCGCAGAAACAAAACTGTATTCCATTTAATCTCCTAAAGAGGCTAACAGTTTAGCTGAGGTCATTGCTCGGATATGTTTCCAGCAAAGTAAGGCTTGAATGATGTCCTCTAATTGTTTCCTCTATTGGTCTCCTTTTCGTATTCTAAGAATCCCTCAATTTTTGGAACTAATGATTCGCCGTCTTTTACCTTTTATCCTACTCCATGATTTTTTTCATTATTTCTTTTGTTCTGCACCTAAGAACCGGAATATCTACTTTGTGTGCATGCAGCTTCCTTCTTAACTAATATTCTTCTCATTATAGAAACAACATATTCGGAATCTCATGTCTTTATAACTGCATTTAGTTTAAGTCTTTGATCAATTTCCTTCCTCTAGAAGAATCAAATGTAAAGCAGATAAAACCTGAGTAGAGCCAGTGTCATGATTCTCTATGAAGGTAACAGCACGAGATGGCCACCACCCAAGAACCCCAGGAGGCCTTCCCTTTTGGTCTGATAATCGCCAGTACTCGCATCTTTCCAGCACCTACACAAAGTTAATAGCATCCTATCAATGCAGTAACCTTATAACAAGTTGTTTTAATTATGTAATAACAGGAAGATAGGACAAGAAAATGGTTGATCAAGGGCAATACAGAAAGATATATTTTCCCTGTCCTTATTCTTCAAGTTAAACAATTAGGCTTTCATAAAGATGCCTGATCAGAATAATGAAAGACAAGTTTTGGCATTACTCTCAATTTCATGAAGCCTTTCCAATTACGTTAAAATTGTTCATGATATTCTGATCATTACCGAATGAAGAATGCCCTTAGTGGTGACATCAAAAGCACCAGCAGTTCCACCAGTCGCATTGATCCAGTCAATAATTCTCTGCCGATGAGCATCTTGATTGTAATTCATTTCACCATATGTGTAACTGAGAGAATCCCAATACTCGCCAACTGCAAAATAAGGTTCACTTGCATCCAGGTAGTCTTTGACATAGCCTCCCCAGAAACCTCTGGCAAAATCAAGCCTCCATCCATCATACCCAATTTCTTTTCTACAGATCAAACATGATCATAAATTAAGCAGATATAGAATAATCCCTTCATCTAAACATCGACGCATGTTAAGCACAGAAAGCCTACCTGCGCGGTAGGAAGGGCTTCTAACTAATTCAAACAACTAAAGATATGAATAACAACAGAACATGGTGCAAGGAAGCTTTACACGAGATGAATTTCAGGCATGTTTCAATTAATTATGTCAACCATATTATCTTTCCAGCACTATCAAATTCAAATTCAGTTTGTCCTCAAATCATCAACCAACGACATAACAAGAAAACAAGCACAGGCAAGCAACAAACAGAATCAATCAACAAGATTTTAAAGACAATACCAAGGGAAAACATGATTTATGACTAAGATTTTTTTCAGATTTTTTTCTTTTTAGGATATTTTGTACCCTTGTAACTAGGATGATAGTTTCCTATTTAGTTAGGATGCCCCGTAATTATGGGATCTAATTATTTTTGTTTTCCTATTTAGTTAGGATATTTTATGATCGTCGAATCTAATTGTTTTTGTTTCTCTTTTTATTGATGGGTAACTTGTATATAGTTGACCTTCTTCACACTGTAAACAACTTAATGCAGAAAATATTTTCTCAATCTCGAGTACTCTCATGGTACTAGAGCTGTAAAGCTTTGAATTCCTAGAGAAAATTGATCTGAGTGTTAAGCCTTCATTGCCGACATTCTAGTGAGTCTGACCAACTTTTATTTCTGGTGACTTTTTTTCCTTTAAGCAATCAACCTTCATTGTCTAAAGCTCCTTTTTGTGAAGAAGTCAGAGGCGGTAGAGACTACTACTACAACACAATTGGAGGAGACAGCTCACTCTCAACATCTCAATTAATTGCATAATATCCAAATTGCATACACGTTGAACAAAAATTTTACCTTAATGGGCTTAACTCGTTTGCACCTTACTAAAACGGAAACTAAAGATCAGTCATCTCACAGGTACGAGGCCAAAACCAAGGATCCTCAATCTGAAGCAGGAGATGAAGAAGATTCCGTAATTATGGAATGACTATAGAACTCTATGCCACTTGAGATTATTATGTTCTTTGTCACTGCCAAGGATATTTGAGATGCACTCCAATAAATGTATTATAAGGCTAGCACAATCTAAGTGTACTAAGTCAAGGTAAAGACCATGACTATAAAACAAGGGAGTACGACGATTACTGAATATGCCAATCGATTAAATCCTTGTGGCAAGGGCATAACTATTATAGGATTCAAAAACTAAATGTCCTGAAGATGAAGCTATTTTAAAAGACTTTATTAAGGAAGATAGAGCCTATAATTCTTTTGTTGTACTTAACTTGGAATTTGACCAAGTGAGAGTCGGGATGCAAGAAGTTCCACATTTTAATGAGGTTGTGAACTAGTTTGTCAAGAAGAAAGTAGAAGAAATCTAATGCTTGAACCAAAAAAACACGGCCAACTCTGCTATGGTAGCTAAAGGCGGCAATAATTCAACTACAAATTTTGATGAAACACCAAAGCAGTGCTAACCTGTGGCATACTTTCTGTCAGCAGGTATGTCATACTTATAAAAAGTGCTGGAATTTTCATGGAAAGTCTCCAACCCAAGAATGGGAAAAAGAGGAGATCAATCAAGAAAAGATGGTCAAGCTCATGTTGCAATTCAACAAATTGAAGTAACACCTCAGGAGTTAGGAGGTCTCAACAAAGAAGAGGTCCAGAGGATAAGATCTCTTATTAATAACCTCGACAGACATTCAGGTACTTGTTCTTTGACATATTTAGGTGAGTTTCCAGTATCTATTAGATTACACGTTGGGAAAAACCTTTGCCAACTCCTAATGGATCAAGAGCTATTGGCCACATCACCCACTAATCAACCCTTTTTTCACATATTTCCCATGTCCAAGCAATAGAAAATAGCCACACAAATTGTTCATTGACCACTGTAGCAGGCAAAGGAAATGTAAAGATTTGTCCATTACTGATTACAAAAAAATTCCATATCCTTAGGTTATCCACGAACCTGAACCTTATCAACAAAGTGACTCGATATTTGAACTTCTATGGGATTTTTTATCATAATTATTATGTAGGTAGGACGAGGATTCAAGGAAGACAATTGAACATGCTAGAGTATGGGATGATCTCTAGTACCCTGAAGAACTGAACCTATCAAGAAAGACTAAGGGCAATTTACCTCAATCCTTTCTTTTAGAATCTTTTTCATCCAAAAAAGACACCATCACCAACTTGGACATCCGTTCCTTATATTCATTAAAATTCCATTTCCTTCTTTATTTAAAGGTCTAAAATTGACGATATTCATTGTAAAGTTTGTGAACTTACCAACCACAAATGTACATCTTTTTCAAATATTAATCGAACAAATTCTATCCCTTTTTATCTCATTTATAGTGATATTTTGGGTCCGTCTCCTATTTTTGATATTTTTGGGGAAAAATGTTTATTTCTTTCATTGATGATTGTACCCATAGTAATTGGATACTTTTACTACAAACACAAATCTCTTATCAGCAATGTCCTCCCAAATTTTTATTCCAGGATTAAAACTCAATATGGGGTCAATACCAAAAGGTTTAGATTTGATCATGCTTAAAATTATTTCAATTAAGTCCATCTTGTGTTAATACCCTATAACAAAATAAAGTGACAAAAAGAAAAAAGGTCACTTCCTTATTATCCCAAGCCTTCTTTTTTCAAAAGAAATGTACCTAAATCCTTTTAAGGGGAAGCAGCATCGACAACTATTTTATATCTTATAAATCGTTTTCCTTTGAGAGTCTTAGGATTCAAGAGTCCGATGGAAGTCAACATTTTATCATACTCTACAAACTACATATAACCTTGTTCCTAAGGTATTTGGTTGTGTCATCTGTCCATGCTCATGCAGAAAATCGTGAAGAGTTAGATCCAAAGGCACTAAAATGTTGTCTTTGAGGCTACCCTTCAACCCAAAAAGGGTATAAGTATTATCATCTTCTATCAAAAAGGTTTTATATCCGAACGGATGTCCCTTTTAATGAACATGAGTCTTATTTCACCACTCCTTATCTTTAAGGTAAGAATTAAACAATAGAAGATAAGGATAGGAGGGACCTGAGGGATTTCTTCTTGTTTGACCTAGCATCTTCATCTAAGTTTATGTCTAAATCTATACCTCAAAATCAACAAGAAAAGACATTTTATCTTTAAGAATGTGAGATTTGGTAATGTGCATTCAAAGAAAAAGACGATTACTCTTGGATCTACAAAAGCCCAAACCTCTAACCCGAATGTTGAGAACAATTTCTGAACCTTCTTTTCATAGTTAAACTAAATTTCAGGCGAACAATAATGATCAAGATCTTCCGATTGCTATTAGAAAAGGGATTAAGGAATGCACCAAGCGGCTACTATATCCTCTTACTTATTTCCTTGCTTTCAAAATTTTTTCACCATCTCATAGAGCCTTTCTTTGTTAGCCTAAACACCATTGTCATCCCTAAACCCTATCTAAGGCTTTAACCAATGAGAAATAAACAAGCTACGAATGCAAAATTGGAGGCATTGGGAAAAAATAAAACTTGGGAGTTGGTGAAGCTATCCATTGGGAAGAAACTTGTGGGCTATTAATGGCTTTACATAGTGAAGTATAGGGCAGATGAATCGATTGAAAAATATAAAGCAAAATTAGTGGCTAAAGGTTATATCCAAACTTATGAAATCAACTACCTAGAGACTTTTTATCCAGTTGTAAAGATGAATGATGTTAGAGCTCTCTTATCTTTGGCAGCTAATTATGGTTTGAGAATTGCAGCAATTTGATGTCAACAATGCATTTTTGCATGGAGAACTCAAGAAAGAAACCTACATAAAAGTGCTACCAAATTATATGAATAATTTGGCTACTCAAACTGTTTGTAAGAAGTAAGACCTTATATGGACTGAAACAATCGTCATAAGAATGGTTTGAGAGATTTGCAAGGGTAATGATGGCTATAAGGGTATAGATAAAGTGAAAGGGATCACATATTGTTCATCAAACACTCACCTTCAAGGAAGTCACAACACTTGGTGTATGTTGATGACATAACAGTGACAGGGACTGGACAAGGAAAGACAATCTCCAAGTCAATGTTTCGCTAACGAATTCGAGATCAAGGAGTTAGGAAGGCTGAAGTATTTCCTCAGCATTAAAGTAGCTCACGCTAGTAAAGTTATTTATCTCCCAACAAAATTGTTATTGATCTCCTAAGAGAAACAGGCAAGACAACTTGCAAACCAAGTACTATAATAGACCTGAACTTTAAACTTGAAAAGGTAGAGGAGGATGCTCCAATAAAGAACGCCTTGTAGAAAGGATCATTTATCTGTCTCTCACGCGACTAGATATAGCACATGCAATAAGTGTGACAAGTCAATTCATGCATAGTCCAAAAAGAAGTTTATTTGCAAGCAACTCACCGAGTATTGTCATATTCCAAGAGGACACCACGACAAGGTATTTGGTTTAAGAGAAATGGAGTTCTAGTAATAAGACATATGCGAACGATTATGTAGGATGGATTGATAAAAGCAGATCAACTTCAAGCAATTGCACCTTTCTTGGTGAGAACCTGGTCATGTAAAATGTGGATATTAGCTAATTCTCTATAATTAATTAGTTGATATTCTATTAATTAGTAGCTGAATTAATAGGATTTTATTGCTTAGAGAATAAATAGATTCTCCTTGATTTAAGGAGGTGATTATGACTACATTGTCATATATATTTCTTGTAATATTCATTAAAAAATTAAGGAAATTTTACTTTTCCTTCATTCTCCATGGTATCAGAGCCACGACTCTTTCACAATATTTTTTTCCCTTCTTCATTCAAATCAGTCCTAAATGGACTATTGTTGAGTGATGACTGGCAAGCAAAGAAGCTCCTCATCCTCCAATGATGATTTCAACAGTTCTTGTGTGACTCATCTAGGCGTTGCAATGGAAAACGTACAATTTAGTTGTGATCTTCTTGGCTCAAACTTGCCTTTTCAATTGACGAATCACAAGTCGAATGGCCAGAATTACCCAGAATGGTCTCAAACAATAAAGTTGTCCATTGATGGTAGAGGAAAAGTTAGATATTTGAGTGGAGAGATAAATGATCCAAATATGGCAATATAGAGGTTCAAAAATTCTTTGATCACAACTTGGTTGATTAATTCCATGGAACTTATAATCGGAAAACCCCATACGTGTTTTGCCAACAGCAAAAGATGTATGGGATGTGAATTGCGAGACGTATTTTGATATTAAGAACTCTTCTCAAATTTTTAAACTAAAAACGAAGTGGGAAGTGGAAGGCCAAGTGAGGAGACCGTGACGTTACTTTGTTTTTTAACAAACTTGTAACCTTGTGGCAGAGGCTGAAGGTTTTGGAAATAGAGGCTGAAGGAGAGAGGAAAAACAACAAAAAGTTGTGGTGTGATCACATTAAACACGATTCACACACACGCAAAACATGTTGGAAATTTCATAGGAAGCCAAAAATTTAGAAGAACAAACAATTTGGAGGCAATCATAAGTCCCAAGCCAACACTATTGAATTTGGGCCCAAAATATTTGCTGGCACACAGCCTTTCACAAAATTCTTCAGTCTCAAAATTTCTCCAATTTCAAATCCTACATGTTCTTTAGTTCAAAAAGGTAATTATCTAGCTGACTCTTATTCCAGTGTCAATTCAGATTCTTGTATAATGATTCTGGGGCAAGAGATTATATGACTGGGTCCTCTAAATTGTTTTCTTCCTATAGTCTTCTACAAGAAATTAGAGTAAAAATAGCAGATGGTTCCTACTTAGCAATTGCTGGGAAAGGATCAATTGCTCTTTTCCCTAACCTTACACTCCACAATGTTCTTCAAGTTCCTAAATTGTCCTAAAACATGTTGTTAGTCAGTAAATAATTATTGATCAATAGTATTGAGCTAATTTTTCTTCATCTGATTGTCAATTTCAAGATTTGAACACGAGAAAGATGATTGACAATGTTAAACAAGTTGGAGGTCTCTATTTCTTCTAAAATGGATATGACTCAAACAGACAATCCCAAAAAACTTGTCGTAATTATATTTAAATACTCCGTGAGAATAAAATTATGTTATGGTATTTTAGATTTAAACATCCAAGTTTTCATTATATGAAACATTTGTTTCTAAAGTTTTTTACAAATAAGGATCTAGCTTCATTTCAGTGTAAAATTTGTCAAATTGCTAAACATCATCAAACATCTTTCCCAGCACAACCTTACAAAGCCACACCTTCACTATAATCCATGGTGATATTTGTGGATCTTCAAGAATACAAACAATAATTGGAAAAGGATGGTGTTAGACCCAGGACACTTAGAATAATATTTACAGATATAGTAAATACCTAAATATATATATATATGAGGAGCTAACCGAATTCTGTTACTCCTAACAGAATTCTTAGTATAAATAAGCAGTAGATGGGAAGAGCGAGTGTGCGTATACTGATTGTGTGAGTGTTTGAGCCTAAGGCTGGAGGTTTCTGGTCCTCGAAACCAGTTATCGTGTATTCCTTTACAGAAAATCTATAGCAAAATACGTATTGTTTCTTATTTGTTTTCTGGATTCTAACACTGGTATCAGAGCATAGATCCTACAATGGCTAATAAGAAGGGGGATAATCGGATAGATGGGCTTGAAAAGGAGATTGAAAATTTACGATAAGAGTTGCAAAGACATTTCGAACTTCTGAGGGAGGAACGCAGACTGGAAAAAGAAGAGTTGCAAAGAAACTGGGAGCGTTCTCAGCTCGAAATGAAGGAGTTACGTGAAATAGTGACGATGATGATGAGTCACCGAGACGCCAGTAAGAATGGGGAGACGTCAGGGCATCATCGGAAGGAGGAAGAATCGCGAGTGGACAAAGGGAAGGGCCCAATGGGGCCAGGGGGAAGTTGGGGTCCGACGTCGATGGTCGACCCAGGGAATGGGAGTCGGAGACACTCACCGGATTTTGGGGGCCGGACGGAACACCCACCCGAGTACGGGTGGAACCATCCGACCCACCCGGAGTCATTCCGGGGGAGGGCGCGACAAGACGGGGGTCGGCGTGGGCCGGTCGTGGGTAGAGAACGTGAACCCGAACCTACGAGAGAAGAATGGAGAAGCTATATGGAGGAGTCACCGCCTGGGTTTGCGCGACAGGGAGAACACCGAAGAGATTGTCGGAC
>JAOSBM010000001.1:2807565-2817670 GCA_027568955.1 Erythroxylum tenue
ATACTTCCTTCTAGAAAGTTTTCCCTCTTTGTCTTAGGTTTCCAATGATACCAATTTCATCCAATTTGGTTTAGTATACTGAAAGTTATACTCAAAAGATTTTAGATTGTTCTTAAGCTTTAGCAGAATTCTTATCTCAAATTCCAATCAGATTCGAAAATTCTTAGATGTAAAATTAAAATTTAATCTCTTCAGACAATTTGTAGTGTTATGTCCCTAGTTTAATCATAATTAATAATCATCTCACTCTGAGGTCTATAGATCAAGATATAGTCCAATTACCAAAGTATGTTCAGTAAAAATCATCTTAATTATCATACTTCAACATAGTCACATTTCCATCTTACATTCATCAAACAATCTACTTCATAAAGTCTTAATTTTTGGTAAAGATGAAGATCAATATCTTATGAGTCCATTGGTTTAATAATCAAGTCATTTGGATGTCGGGTGAAGAATTTATAACAAAAAGAACAAAGTATGTTAAGAAAATAACATCCTTTGGATAAACAGGGAAGTCGCGATCGTGCACATGCACGACCGCGACACTCCGGGTAGACCTGAAAAGTCACGATCGTGTACATGCACGACCGCGACATTCTTGGTGGACCTGCAAAGCTTTCTTCTTAACCTTACCTTTTTTTTCCAGCTCTTCCCAAAATAGACTTTCGGGTCACTTTTACACGATCATTTTGGCAATGAAAACGAAGGATTTAGGCCAAACTTTCTTCTAAACAATTGTTCGTTTATGTCTCAAGTTTTTAGTGACACCAACTTCGTGCAATCTGGTTCATTATTTTTAAATTTATCTCCAAAGTACTACATACAGTTCACAACCAGTGACATAATCCAAAAACTCCACTTCAAGCCAAATTTTGGCACACTTAGTGACAGAAATCAAATTCGACTCCCTCATGAAAGTTGTAGATATGTCTTTCTAGTTTAATATTAATTTAACTTTATCCAATTTGGATATTCACAGATCAAGTTATGCCTTAAATACAGATGTATATTCAGTAACATACTACATATATCATATTCCAATGACTATAACCCTTCATCTTGTTAATCATATCACCGAATTTGCTTCTTCTTTTACCACCCACACATGCATCAACACCATTTAGTATGTAGCAATCCACAAGTATGAAAATATACACCATTCACGCATGCATCCCTTTAAAACATTAAAACATGCATAAAACTTACTTGTCTTAAGTTTCTCTCACTTCAGCAAAAATTTCCAGAAATGGGGAGAGCAACCAATAGATTTCGGTGTTGGATTACAAAAAGATTTTGTAACAATCAAGACCCTCAAATGGCAGAAGACTCGCAAGGTGTAACATGGGTAAGCCAATAACACCAAAAATGCAGAAGTTAAGTGTTTAAACAATGGAAAAGCAAGAAGGAAGATAGTGTTTTCAGTGGAGAAAAAGCAAAGGAGTTGCAGAAACTTTCTTACCCAAAAACGTGACTAGGTGGCTCCATCCCTCATCGACATATGTCCTTTGGCATGTCACCTATTTAATTAGCCCATATGTCACTTACTAATTGCTCCACTTGTCACATAGTAATATGTCCAAAATTGCATATGCACATATAAGCGAAAACTCAATTATGCAAAGAATAAAGTGCACTGAAATTTCTCAATATTCTAACCCCTAACACGGGGTTTTACAGATGTCTAGTGGATATTCAATTGTGTTTGATGGTGATCCTTGTGCTATTTATGATAAAATATTTGTTCAGACCTTAATAGTTGTTTATATGACACAATACATAATGTTTTCCTTTGAAGTTTCAAAGGATGTGTGTAGTGCTTTAGTTGTTAAGGGGAATAATGAGGCTAAATTATGGCACTTAAAATATGAGCATTTGAGTGTCAATGGTTTTAGACTCTTGAGTCATAAAGAAATGGTTGTTAGCTTGCCAAAAATTGATGAGATTGGTTTTTATGAGATATGTATTTATAGGAAGCAAAGTAAGGGATCTTTTCTTATTTGGTAGTCGTAGAGAGCTTCAAAATATCTTGATCTTATACATGCCAATTTGTATAGTCCTATGAAAGTTGAGTCGTTTGGAAAAAGTAGATATTTTTTTACTGGTGACTATAGTCAGATAAGTTAGATTTATTTATTGAAATTCAAATTAGAGACATTTGAGAATTTCAATAAGTTTAAGGCTTTGGTAGATGAACAAAGCAATAAAAGCATCAAGGAACTTCAAACTGACTAAGATAATGAATTTTATCTAAAGATTTCATTTTTTTATGATGAGAATTGTATTTACAGGGAGATTACAGCACAAAACACCCCAAAGTAGAATGGCTTTATAGAGAGCAAGAACCGAAGAGTGGTAGAAATGGTAAGAAGCAAGCTAAAAGAAAAAGGGCTTCTAAATCATTTTTTGGGAGAAGCAATTGCAATATCCATGTATCTTTTGAATATTTATCGAACGAAAGTTGTTTTCAATCAGACACCATATGAAGCATGAATAGGTTAAAAGCCTCAGGAGAGCCACTTAAAAGTCTTCAGTTATATAACATATGCTTTGGTTAATTCTCATCCAAAGCTTGAAAATTTTCATTTTTCATTGGCTTTAGTCCTCATTATAAAGCATATCGTCTATATAATCCTATGAGTAGCAAGGTGAAAATTAGAAGGAATGTTAAGTTTAATGACAAAGCCATTTAGGATTGGAATGTTCAAAAGGAAGGCAAGTTTGATCAAGTTACTACAGACTTTAAAGATTAATCACTACCAACCCTGAGTGACAGTAGCATTTTAAGCTTAATCACTTCATCCCCAGGCAATAGTAGTAACACAACCAGCTCAGTAAGCTATCAATCTCCATCATGAAGCTCCTCTAGCAAGACACCACAAAGAAAATTCAGATTACTGAAATAAATTTATAATTCATTCATTTTTCCCCTATATACGCCAAACCCAACTTATTTTATGTTCCTTAAAAAAAGAATTATAGTTGAATTTTAAAAAGAATCTTAGGAGTGTACATAATCAAGAATTGTTTGTCGAACCATTATAAATCAATTTGCATTAACTCTTCTATATCCTCTTTAAATTATTGCTCAATTGTTATATTAAAAAATTTCCTCATCCTTATTTATATTGATTGTTATTAACTGAGTACTTTGGTTTAAAAAATTGTTGAATTTTATAAACACCTAATTAACCCCCTCTTGGGTCTCATCAGGGACTAATATATTTTAATAGATTTTTCCAAGTTTTGATGTTATTTTATAGCTTTTTAAAACACACTAGACCAATATCTTAAAATGGTTGACCAATGTCTCCATTTCTAAGAAAATTTTATCATTTTAGTAAGTTTGTAAGGAGTTTGGTCGCTCCTCTGGTTTATGCACACTAGTCGACTAATGTCTTTAAGTGGCTGATCAATATCTCATTATCTAATAGATTTTTCTTTCCAATGAGTTTGTAAGAGATTGGTTGTATATATTGGTCAACCACACTAGTCTTTGGTTGGCTAATATGGATCTATCGTCGACCAATGTAGCAAGTTCAACACAAATGATTCAAAACTACTTTAACTACGCTATTTGACACAAACACTAGTCAACCGGTGTATTTACGTGGTCGAGCAGTCTTCATGGCCTAAGAGATTTCTGCTTCTTTTTTTTCTATTTTTCTTGTTTATATCTTTCAAAACTCTAGACAACTCACTCTTTTCTTTGAAGAAAACCATCCCTCATTTCATTAAAAACTTGTTAGACTGCATCAAATTGAAATGTTTTTCATTATTGAGCTTCAATTAAGGGATTTTCAAGATTTTTCTTAATTAAAGAGTTATCTTTCTAAAGTAATGCTTCCATAGTTAAATTAGAAAAGGATTCAAGGTTATCTCCCTTTCAACAATAGTCTTACTTTTTAACTTTCTTCAATTTTGGTATTTTGAGAACTATTTAATATTTCAATTTTTAAAAATTTTGGGACATTCGAAATTATATATTTTTAAATTGATTGTTGGATATTGAAATTATGCTTATATTCATTATAATTCAATCATATAATTTTGTCAAAACTTGCCCTTGTAGCTTTATTGGAATCTTTTAACATAGACATAATACCAAAATTGGAGATTTTTTAAATTAGACATAATGAGGAATGCTTCTATCAAAATTAACTTTTTTTTTTACTCTTTAAATATTCAATAGCACTCTTTTGCGAGAAAATTTATCAATATTAATCAAATATATAGTGATTTTTATATCAAGTTAGTTCGATGCATGACACTTTATATTTTGCATTTTTAGATAAAATTTTTTCTTTTTGATGATCATAAAAATTGGGAAAAAGAATAGTGATATTAGTTTTAAGGGAGTAATGACATTCAGAGTGAGTAATGACATTCAAGGTAGTAATGACATTCAGAGGGAGTAATGACATTCAGGGGAGTAATGACATGTAAGGGAGTAAGTGTTTTATCGTTTTTGTACTTCTTGCACTTTATATAATGTGATTAAGTAAATTTATATTATCTACATGTATTGATATTTCTTTTGTTCTTAATATTGATTTATATTCTTTATATTGAATTACGTTCTATGCATGAATTAAGGGGGAGCTAGTCATTATCTCGACAATTATTTGTATGCTTAGTTTTATTATTATTCTCTAATATCACAAATATTTTGTCATCCTTAAAAAAGAGGAGATTGTTGAACTAAGATAAGTTCTAATTAATATTTTGATGACAATAAAATATAATTACTACTTATTTATTTATTATTTTGATGAAAAGCAATATAAAAGGAAAATAAAGACATAAGCTCAATAAGACAACTTATGAAGTTGATAAAGAGAAGTTGAAGCTTACAACTGATGAAATAAAGATCAAACCAAAGGGGAAAAAAAACAAAGAACAAGGAACATCAAGGTCATTATTTAGTTTATAATATTAATTTTAATCTCATTTAGCCACTTTGATAGTCCAAAAGGCTCATCATGTAAAAATATTTCATTTTATTTAATTACATGTGTCTTTGCATTTATTAAGAATCATTGAAGCTTTTGGTTTTATATACAACTTTTGATCTTTAAAGTAAATTTTAAGAAACATTTTTAGGAAGTTTTTTTAATTATAATTGTATTTAAAAATTAAGTTTGATCATTTGAAGTCGTTAAAGTCATGTTTTGGCGTTGATTGGTCAACCTATGTTAGTGGTCAACAAATATAGGTTAAAATGTTAAGATTAATATATTGAGAGATTGTACCAACATTTTTTGATCTATTGGTTGACCAATGTGTTATATTGGTCAGCCATTATACCTACTGGTCGACTAGTATTCTAATAGCTAGTGAATTTGATGCCTTTAATGAATATTAGATGACTACTGATCCAGGAATAACCATTGTAATGCTCATTTCTTGGGTCCAACAACTAGTATGAGTCCTAAAAACTACAAATAGGTATTTTCTCTTCAGATTTAGCATCAAGAAGTTACATACACACAATTCAAAGTTTTTTTCAATTATTTGAGCATCATAGTTTCATATTTGTGTGAGTAAGTCATTTTAGAGTTATTAAGTGATAAAGTGAGGAACATTAAGTTGTAATCCTTTTTTGGGTTTTGGATATTGTAATTGGGAATTTTCCAAATGGGATTAAGGTTCGTTTTCACCTTGGAAGAAGATTGCGAGAAGAGTTCCACTTTACTAAGAAAGAGAAAGATTGTACAAAGTTGTTCTTCTCCTTGAAAGAAGAACGATAAGGGAATTCTAAAAAGAATCTTAAGAGTGAACGTAGCCAAGGGTTGTTCGCCAAACCACTATAAATCGATTTACATTCTCTATCCCCTATCTTTTTTAAATTATTATTTAATTATTTGATAAATTTATAATAAGCAATTTCCTTATAGTTATTTGCATTAACTATTTTTAATTGAGTATGTTGGTTAAAAACATAATTCACCTCCCTCTTGGGTGCCATTAGGGACTAACAGTATGATTAGGAAGGGACAATTATTGTAGCTGAAGAGCGTGGGACCTATATAGTTACCCTATTAGTGCTATCAATCACTTTAAACAAAATTATAGGCATTTTTGGTTGATGCCAATAAGGCAAGAAAAGAAAAGGAGGAGAGGTAAAAATGAATCAAAGAAAGTACCAAGTGCACATAAGGTGTCACAAAAGGGTCACGTGTAAAAAGTAGGATATGTGGTGGTTGTGGACACAATAGTAGAACATCTAATATAATAAGACCTAATGAACATATGTCAATATAAGTGATTAATATTTTTATCTTTTTCTAATTTTAATCTAATTATCAATGTTAACATTATATATATTATTTTGTAGGTTGAAACAACTTTAACTAAAGGGCCTCATGTTAGAGAATTATCACAGGTAACTATATAAAGTTAACCTATCGATTCTTGTATCTTAAAAATTACAATACTACTTATTATACCCAATTATGTTTAGCAAACTCAAATTCAAAGTTACATATCAGCTACAGATGAATGTCATCTTAGTCAACAAAACATCAATAATAGTTGTACTAAACTCATATGCATGTTCATTAGTAGATTGACCAATTTAAAAATCATATGTACGTTCGTTAGTAGGTTGGTTCATAAGTTGCTAGTTCTACAAACACTTCTTAGAGGAAATATGAACATGTCGATCTAATACAATAACAATAACATCTCAGTAAAAATCTCTTTAAGATGCGAGGTATGGGGATGTTCAGAGTACATAGCCTTATCCTAACTCACAAATAAGCTCATTTTTTTAAAGAAACACAGGAAAAGGAGAAAACAAAAAGTTTTCGAGAACTGTTTGAAGAAAACAAAAGCCAAAAAAAATAATAAAAAATTGTGTAAAAATAACAATAAAATAAAATTAGAAAAAAGAAATTCAAATTTTAAATAAAAAGAGAAAGAATTTATTAGTTAACTAAAATATATAAGATAATAAAATAATAAGATAAAGAGAAAAATGAAAAGGTAAAGAATAAAAATAAAAGATAAAATAAATAAATAAACAAACAAGAAAGAAGACAAATAAATAAATAAAACACATAAGCAATTGAAGAAAAAAAGAAAAATATTAAATTAAAATGACTAAGGGAGAAATACTATAGATAGAAGTGTTTTGGTTAAATACAAGACACAAAAAGCAAAGAAAAAGGTTCAAAAGACATATGAAAAAGAAAAGGACCTTTCTAAGTAAGATCATTTCCCCGTATCTTAGTTCACCAAAGTTTTCCATTGAGGTTCAAATCCTTGATAAGCTCTAGTAGAGCCATATCATTCTCGATCACCTCCCCCCCCAAACTCTTCTTTGGTCTTCTTCTTTTTTGTTACAGTATTAAAGTATAATTTTCTCGCATCTTTTTATTGGGGTATCAAGTTGTCTCCTCGTAACATATCTGAACTACTTAAGCCTTGTCTCCTTCAATTTACCATCAATGTGAGTCACCCCTCAATTTATCTCTTATCACTACATTCATGACCTTATCTCTTCTTATAAGGTTACACATCTAATGGAGCATCTTTAACTCTGCCACCTTCACCTTTTTGTTGGGTCAACACTTTGTCCCATTAAGCATAACCGGTTTAATTGCTAAACGGAAGAATTTACCTTTTAACTTGAGTGATATCTTCTTGTCACATAAAATTTAAAAAATATTGGAATTGTCGATCCAATATGCTTTAAATTTTTATTTGAACTAAGAGGTCTTAGATTTAAGGGTATGTCTAGGATCACTTTAAAACAATTACAAGCTACTACAAGTAAAAGGAGAGCGACAATCAAGACTAGCAGCCAACAAGTTAATAAACCAGACAATTGATTTGGTGTATCGATGTATTTAAATCTATGACAATTAATTTGGTGTATTTTGTTACTAAATCATATTTTTACTACTTAAACTAAATGAACATTGACAATTTTCTTAGAGGTTGATTGTATATATTATAAATACGTGATAAGTATTTATATACGATAGATCTTGTATATAGGGAGATGTGATACTAATTGGATCAAGTAGTGTATAAGTTATCTAGTTAATATGTGTTTTTAGTTATATATTATAGATCTTGAATACAGGGAGATTTGATATTATTTGGATCAAGTAAGGAGGTTTGATATTACATGATAAGGATTTATATATGATTGATCTTGTTGAATTCGACTATACTTGAATATAGTTTAGCATATAGTTTTATATTCCCATTTAATAATAAAAAGAAAAAGTACATTCATAAGTACATTCATACTAGTCATACTAAAATTTTAATTTTAAAACAATATAGAAGATGAATAATGAAAAAACAATTGTAATAAACCTTACAATTATATTGAATGATATAAACTTTAACTGTTTTTTTCTTTCTAGTTAACATTCCAATGTCTTGTTTCATAATTTTCAATTGCACATCATCTTCCTTGAGTTCATATATACTTATCCTTCTTTCAGCCTCCTTCTTCACTGAAAATATATCTTTTCTTAATTTTTTAATTATATAAATAGTTATCTTAGGAAATTACTTATTAAACCATTGAAAAATTTAACAATTACAAACAAGGTAATTGGGACATTGCAAAAATCTTCTACCTAGATTACTATCTCTCCACAATGTCCTTAAAGAAACATCCAGTCCATAAAAGCAAACCACTTTGTTAACATTATTATAATTAGAGTTGCTAGATGGTAAGAATTCCATATGCAAAATTGTAATAAGAGTTTCATAGACATTATGTTCAATACATTACATGATTATTTTAAAGATAACAAAGAAAATGACGCTTTCAAGAACATTCACAAAGGTCCATCCTTTTTTTAAAATCAGAACATGCATAAAGGTTCCATTTTGTTTAACATAGGACAACTTGAGATGATAGTAGAATAAGAGAAGAAAATGATTCACATAAAAAAAGAAGAGGGGAAAATTATTGATTTCATTAAACATAACTCAAAAAATGGCTACATCAACACTATATCAATAAATAATAGTTGTTCCTCATTAAATGATGTTTATTACATTTATTAAAAAAATCTAACTAAATATAGTGTTTCAAGCTACTCGAAAATTCCTTTAAGTGTTTGATATATATGAGTTCTATTTGCTCATCTAAAGAACCTTGTTTTTAGGTTGTTCTCTTAATTAGAAGATTAGATCATTGTATAAGCATTTGGTAATCAGCTTCATTCCAAGTTGGTGGCATATAGTGATGACAAGTATGGTGGGACTAACATGCTCTTGAGTTGTGACATATGGTGTACATCATCATGCACTAAAACTCTTACATGCAATTCCATTTTATAAGCAACTTTTCCTAATTTATCCATGGTTTTCTAAGGATATATTATCATTTTAAATACAGGTACATTTACCATTATATTTCCTTATCTATCACTTTAACCTTAGTTAATAGGAAGATTGAGGCTAGTCTATGCAACAAAAAAAAACTATTATCAAAATGCTCCCAATTTTATTAGAACATGCATTATGGAGAAAGCTTCATGGCTTTACCTTCTATTCTAATAAATGAAAAGGGATAAACACATAAATAAAGCCAAATTAAATAGTTCAATAGTGTGGAGTATACCTTTGCTAGCGAAGAGATGATGATGAAACAGAGAAGAGATAAACTAGAAGCACTGTCCACGATTGATGGGATTATGGTGTAGGGATTTGAACCAAAAATTGAGAAGAAGGTACTGCCAAATGAGGTAGTTCAATAGTGTGGAGTATACCTTTGCTAACAAAGAGATGATGATGAAACAGAGAAGAGATAAACTAGAAGCAATGTCCACGATGTTAGAATATTCTACGAGATCACATAAAACCAGGATCAGATTATACCTTAATTGTGTACATTAAGAGAATATCACGCATTGACTACAGAATAGTTACCATAGTTGGCTAGCCTAATGTTCTATATTTAGACAGACTCTGTACATGGGAAAATTATCAATGAAAAATGGAAGAGTTATTCTCCCAAATCTGACTGTTACCATTGTAAGATGGTATCAGAGCAACTAACGATCCAAATTATCTTTATTACCTTTGCTCATCACTTACCAAATCAGCCTATGAACTCTCAAACCTTCAATCT
>JAOSBM010000001.1:2817770-2830640 GCA_027568955.1 Erythroxylum tenue
CCAAAGCCCTTATCACCTAACTCTTCTAATTTCATTTAATGTATACTAACTCATGCCACCTAACATACTTAATGCTATCTTACTAATTAATGTCAACTTAATTCAATTCATCAAGACCTCTAATTAATCATGCTCATATATATAATAATAAAAAAAAATTTCAGGGGCCAACACTTAAAGAGAAAATGATATGTAGATTCATAAAAAAGTTGATTCAATCTATACAAGAATAAACTAAGGCTCCTTTTAATTTAGATGTACATAAAACTAGACAAAAATCATTTTGAACCAACAAAAAACAAACAAAAGAATTGAAGATTCATAAAAAAAGGTTTCCCAGTGAAGATCTCAATCTCTTAACATGATATGCTTCCTTGTTAAGTATAAATGTACTATATGTTTTATGGCTTCTCTCTCTATTGATTGCTAACCCTAACTTAAAATTAAACTTAAACGAGTAAGCCTCTTTTAGCTAGGGTTTTCACATATTTAAATAGGCATTCCCATTAAGAACATGGTATGTGAAACAGCTCCAATCCATATACTTGTTGTTTCTCTCAAAACTTAAAGTAAGAAGATTTTAAAGCTCTTCCTAAGCTTTTTGTGGCATTTTAAATCATCTCATCAAAGGTCAAATGAGAAAGTTATCTGTAATTTAAGAAGTATTGTTAAAATAGTATAAAATTGTCCAATTATCTTCATTTTGCTCTCAACACCTCCATTTGCATCATTCGATCATGTACTTTAATATTTTCCAATTTTTCTACTAGAGAGGAACACGAGCAATAGCACATTTGTGTTGTAAGTCATGTATCACGCTATATCTCTACCTTATATGACATAAGCTTTAACTTGACCATATAGGAGGTTATGTTCTACACCAAAGTTCTAGTGAGGAATATGCCTCAGCACATGACTATATATCATGCCATATTTAATCTTCTCACTTTATGTTTTTGTTTAAAGACGCATTAGCATATGGTTATGTGTTAGACTGTTTCAATCAGTAATGAGTTTTCTTCTTATTTTACCCTATAAATCCTTAACTAATATAGTTCCCATAAAGCATCTCCATAATTACATAAAATATGGTATAAAACCAATTAAATCAAGGTAATTTAGTTAGAAAACATAGTAAAATACTAAGTAAAATATATGTACATTACATATACATTAAGATTAACAACACTTTGCTTCCCCGTGGGGGCATGAACATCTCTATGCTAGTTGTATTTTACAAGAAATATTCCTATTAAGGCTTTTGAAAGACAATTCTTTCCAAATCATTAGCATGCCTCATAGAGGCCCGCTATAGAGAAATCAAAAATGAATTGTTAAGATGGTTGTCAATATGTCATAAGTAGATTTACTTAAAATGGCTTAAAAAGAGTGTGGGTTATTGTTATCTTTGTGTCTGTCTCCATTAGGTTAATTAATTATTTATCGTTGGCTTTAAACAACTAACTTAGAGTAAATTAAACTGATTATTATAAATCTATAGTATATATGTGTGAGTGATTAACATATGATCAATGAGAGTAACATCTTTGCTTACCTTAATACTAAAAGTTTCATTCTCGATCCAAGTTTTGATAAGAAACTAAGGGATAATTAATACACACCTAATTATCTTAACTGGTTAGTCTTCCTATAGGTCCAACAAGCCTTCCAAAGTAACTCTTAAAGTGCCCTTTAAATCTTATTCTCTATTTTGATGCAAGACAAGAGATTAATAGGCTATTTTAACGATAAGCTCAATTAGATAGCCTTGAACTGCCTAACTTATAAATGGTTATATATGTTGTTAAGGGCATTAGAGTCGTGAGTTTACCTATAACATGAAGAGTTTATATACATACTAATCATGAGCCACTGGTACACCTCAGGGGGAAAAATAAGTTGAAGAAATGTCATATAAGGTGGATGAAATACATTAAAACATTCTCATATATCATGAAGTATAAACAAGGTAAAGAGAATGTGGTGGTCTCATAGGTATGTTCTTCTCACTTCTTTAAATGCAAGGTTATTAGTATTTGAATATATAAAGAATTTATATGATAATGACAATGAATTTGGTAATATTTATTTGACTTGTGAAAGGGGTGCATTTGAGAAATTTTATAGGTATGATGGTTATTTATTCATGAAAAGAAACTTTGTGTGCTTATGTGTTATATGTGCGAGATGTTTATGAGTCAAACATATGATAGAGGTTTGATGGATCACTTTAGCACTAAAAAGACCTAGGATATTGACTTGTTTTTTAAGGAAATAGTACAAATACATGGAGCTCTTATGAGTATAATGAGTAAACAAGATATTAAGTTCCTTAGTTACTTTTGGAGAGTTTTGTGGAAAAATTAAAGTAAAAAGTCGTTATCTTCTAATATTATTCTTCCTCAAACTGATGGTCAAAATAAAGTCATAAATAGATCTTTAGATACAATACTTCATGCTATCATTTAAAGGAACTTAAAGAATTTGGAAGATTGCTTACTGATTATTAAGTTTGTATTATAAGGAGTATGAATTCATCGACTGATTATTTACCATTTAAAGTTTTTTACGGGTTTAATCCATTAGCTCATTTTGATTTATTACTTTTACCTCTTGATAAAAGAGTTAGTTTAGATGGAACATAGAAGGCTTAAGTGGAGATATAACTTTATAAATGTATGGGGCAACAAATTAAAAAGAAGAATGAGTATTATGCAACCAAATAGTTATTACATATACATAGTGAACTAGTTACAAATGTTAAGAGCAAGAAGGTTAAAGAGCCTTTAAATAAGATGATTTAAGACCTATATGTCAATTAAGTTTCAAATGGCACTTCAAGAATTATTTTGGGATACTTGTTGGAACTATAAGAAGACCAACCATTGGTTAACTTGATTTAGGCTAAGATTAGAGAAGACTTAGACGTGAACATGACTTTAGACATGATTATGTTATAGCATGTGTAACTCACAAGAATCAACTATAGACTTGAACATGACTTTAGACATGATTCTGTTATAGCATGTGTAACTCACAAGAATCAACTATTGAATATCACAACTTAACATACGACTATGTACCCAATCTGTGTCCTTGTCAAAAATGTAGAAGTGAAGTTATGGTGAGTTACACTACCTCTAACATAACTGTGAAGTAGCCCGTATGTTATTAAAATTATGAATTTTATATTAATTTAATTTATTTGTTATAAATTATCAGTATTATTATTATTTTTGTAAACCCAAGGGATGTGGTTGAGTGAAAGGGACTCATCCATCCTTAACCAAAGGTTAGGGGTTCGATTCTTGACTTTGGGTATGAAGCAGCCTTAAATCCTTGGGCCAGCTGTCCTACCCTATGAGGTGCCTACAAACTAGCGAGGAGATTAGTCTGTCTAGGACCAAAAAAAATTATTATTTTTGTATACAATTAATATCAATATTTTTAGTTCAAAACAATTTTATAGTTTCTTTTATAAATAATTTAATTATGTTTTATATAATTATTAAAAACTTTATATTTAATTAAGTTTGGATATGAAGATAAGAATTATTCATCAATTAGATATAGTAAAAGCTTAAAAAAATAAATTATGAGTCAAATTCTTTACTAAACTTGATCCAATGTTAAGCCACCCAACTGAACCTATCTATACAAGTTACGAAATAAAAGCCTTGCTGATTACAAACTATACATTACACATGCAAAAATTTAGAAAGAAAAGAAGTATCTCAAGTAATTAGATAAAATATGTAATCAAAATATTAAATTATGAGATGGAAGAGAACGTAGTTGTTATTTAAATTTTACGAAAATAAAATTGAAGAAAAATGTTTGAATTATAAAAATTATAATTAATATTTTTTAGAAATAAACCATAATTAATATTATAACGACACAAATTATACAATTTTATTTATTAGTAGGCAAATAAAAGGAATCTTTTTTTTTTGTTTCTCACAAGGTGTCCTAGGAGGCTCTCAATTATAGGAAGACACTTTTAAGCTATCCACATCCAGACTAATCCCTATTCGAACCTGGTAGGTCTCTTGCGGGAGGCAAAATTCAAGCTTCAAGTTTTAAACGACTACATATATAAAGGTGGTTTGAACCCACAATCTCATTTAAGTCAGAAAAGTTCCTTATCAACTTACCTACATCCTAGGATTAAATAAGAGAAATCTTTAATGCAACTTCTAGAATCAAAGAGGTCGAGGATTTAGTTAGGTAGGCTTGGCAATTAGGCTCAAGCCAAGGGTAAAGATAATAATAATAATAATAATAATAATAATATGTTTTGTTATCATATTAAAATTACGAATTAAAACCTTATTTAGCACAATAATTTAAATCTTATGAAAATTATGAAATTTTATATTAATTTGATAGATTTTGTTATAAATTATTAGAATTATTATTTTTTGTTTATTTTTAATATTAATATTTGTAGTTTGAAACAATTTTATAGATTTTTATTTATAATAATTCAATAATATAATTATATTTTATATAATTATTAAAAAAGCAAAAAAATTAAGAAAACTAGTATCTCACGTAATTAGATAAATATGTGATCAAAATATTAAATTATGAAATGGAAGAGGAAATTGTTGTTATTTACAATTTAAGAAAATTATAATTAATATTTTTGAGAATTAGACCATAATTAATATTGTAAGTATTTAAATTATACAATTTAATGTATTAGTACGAATGGAATAAAACAGATTTGAGGGTCCAATTGGGGAATAAGAAAAGATCGAGGGTTACAAAAAACAATAACGGAAGAGGACCCGTTGAACCCGTTGGGGGAAAACAGAACCGCGAAGGCGAATATGCCCACAGCCACAGGCCACGAGTGCCAACTATTCCGATTCCCGAGGTCGCAAGCAACAACCAAAGCCCCTCGTCCAAATAAACGGCCAGCAATGCGAATACGTATCCCAGACATGAGATCCAACGGCCCAAATCACAGGCTTAGACGCATTTCTGTCGTTTACTCGCTTGATTTTAAGAAGATTTCACTCAGGATTATTCAGGGCCTAGATATATCAGTTTGAAGGTTCTAGAAACTTTCCCCCAAAGCTCAAAGCTCTCGTTTTCTTTCCCATTTTCCGTCTCCATCTTCTCGGGAAAATCATGGGAATAGGCCCTGGTCTTTACACTGATATTGGCAAGAGAGCTAGAGGTAGTTCTGATTTTCTTTTCTTTTTCGGTGCATTTGATTGATTTAGTGACTAGTTAGTGCTTCGGGTTTTGAATCGTCGTCTAGTGATCTTCTTTCTTTTTGGCAATTTTCAGATCTTCTTTACAAGGATTACCAGGGTGACCAGAAGTTTACTGTCACTACCTATACCTCCACCGGAGTCGTAAGTTTCTTTGTTCTGTTCATTAACTCTTGGCTTTTTCTCTTTGTTCTCGAGCACTATACTGCGTTTTATTTTGTTTGTAAGATTAATGTGCCTTTTTGGATGAATAGAAGATAAAGGTAAATCGGAGAGAAAATTTTGACGGAATTGCTTTTGAAAGATTAAGGGCGGTTTTATGCATGTATTCATGGGACTTTGTTTTACAATTGTTATCGATGCCCTTCTAGAGATTCATGAAGAAAACTGTGTTTATAGGCTATGGTACTGTGAGATTATTTGTATGAGAAATAGATATCTGACTGTATCGTGTAGATTTCTACAGTTGGTTGTATCAGATGTGGAATATTTCCAGGTACTTGTGGCATTTTTTATCTTGTTTTTTGTGGAGATTTAATTTATTTATCTTTTTCAGGCAATCACTTCAAGTGGCATAAGAAAAGATGATCTGTTTTTGGCTGACGTGAGCACTAAACTGAAGAACAAGAACATCACAACTGATGTAAAAGTGGACACAAACTCCAATGTAGGTAACAAAAACTTGATTTATCTTATATTCGTCATTTAAGCTACAAAATCAATGTACCCCCTTCAGTGCCTTTTTAGCTTAAAGTTTAAACTAATACCCTCCTTCAGCACTTCTTTAGTTTTTGCTGCTGTTTTAAGATAGAACAAGCTGAAGTATGGAGCTCATGATGCTTTCAGAATTTGTCGTAGTTTTGTTCTGTACTCTCAGGTTTAGTAGTGCAAATCTTTTCGTTCAGTCCCCTGTGTATGGCAAGAAATCAATTAGTCATTGTTATTTAGGGGTTCATAAACTATTTCGTCTGTTCCTGTGTAATTCTGCAGCAGGTGTAAGAATCTCTGCATGTAAATAAAAATTATGCCTTTACAGGTTACTGTTTCATTGTTACTAAAATAATGTGCAACTATTTATATGAAATTCCCATTTACATATGTTTAGCTATTCTTTTCCTTTTTTATTCTTGTACTACACTTTGATATCATACAGCTTTTGTCAATTTAAATAGTAGGATAACGAGGCTTTGTCTATCTGTAGCTTTTCACAACCATCACAGTTGATGAACCAGCCCCTGGATTGAAGGCAATCTTTAGTTTTAAAGTTCCTGATCAGAGGTCTGGAAAGGTAAGCAGCCTTCGTGATCTCTATGCGTAATTAACTTTTTGTTGCTGGAAGCAGTTCGATCTGCATTCAGGTCTGAGAGATTCGTGTATTAATCATTGCTTTGCTTCTCTTTGGTCTTATATATGGTTGTGACGACAGGTTGAGCTCCAGTATCAGCATGAGTATACTGGAATAAGCACTGGCATTGGATTGACTGCGAATCCCATCATTAACTTCTCAGGTGTTGTTGGGAACAGTGGTCTTGCTCTTGGAACTGATATCTCGTTTGACACTGCCTCTGGGAACTTTACAAAATTAAATGCGGGTTTGGGTTACACTCATGCGGACCTTACTGCTTCTGTTATATTGTGAGTGTTCTTTTTGTTGGTCAAAAGGGAGTGACTTTGATCCTTTTTAAGCTTTTAAGAAATGTCATAGCGAATTTGATAGCTGATGCCTTACACTTCCGGGATGGTGAGAATTTCTTACTTATCTTTGCATACATTTGGCTTGTGAGAAGTCTTTTCTTATTTTGTTTTGGGATGAGGTTGATATAGGTAGACTGAGAGTCCCATGATTGCATTCTGTTGTTTTCATTTTTTATATATAACTAAAGAGTTGGATAATTTCCGTTTAGCTTATGTTTTTGAGTTATTGCCTCTCTTGTCACTGATGAAGTTAATTTTTATGATTGCTACAGGAATGATAAAGGAGATTCTCTTAGTGCTTCGTATTACCACTTAGTTAACCCGTCATATGATACAGCTGTTGGAGCTGAGCTGACTCATAGCTTTTCGACCAATGAAAACACACTGACAGTCGGAACTCAGCATTCCCTTGACCCATTAACCACACTAAAGGCCCGGGTGAACAATTATGGCAAAGCCAGTGCCCTCATCCAGCATGAATGGCGACGCAGTTCTTTTTTCACCATCTCAGGAGAAGTGGACACAAGGGCAATTGAAAAGAGCGCTAAGATTGGTCTTGCATTGGCCCTGAAACCATAGACCAAGTAACGTCTTGGTGCGGCAGGAAGGCTGGGGTTTTAGCAGCAGAGGACAATGATGGAAGGTAGGCTGATGGACTTTACCTTGTTCAGAACGTTCCGTCCATTTGGGTTGTTGGGTTTGTCGCATGATTTGGTGGTTTATGCTGTAGAAAATAATCTTAGCTGGTGTCGAGAACCATAAGTCGTCAATTTGTTCTTTGAAGTTCGCATCTGCCCTTAAATTCAAGGGTATTATACATGCTCCGCAGAATATACTGCACATTTAATCTTGATATTTCAGTATTCTGCTCCAAGTTGGGTTGGTTTGGCTTGGTTCGTAGCTGCTTTAGCATCATTGCGTTATCTAGGGCAATTTCGCCGGGTTGTGTATAATAATCAATAGTCAAGTCTTTGATTTGTTTAATCGTTCGAGTTGCGTGCACGTCTAGTCTTAAGCCAAGTCTTTTGTTTATCATGCACACGCATTTGGATTGCAATTTTTGGATTAGTTGGATTTTTTGGGCAAAGTTGTCAAATTGTTCTATTAATTTGCTTTATGCATCTAAAACGGGAAATTGAATTTTGCATCTTTTCTCCTAAAACTTCATATATGGCTCAAGATCTCTATAACATGAAACAACTAGTGTAATACGCTTATTGTATGAGTACTTTAGTTACCTTGAAGTAAATATCAAATTAAGGGAGCGTTACAACAGCTCAATAATGGCTACCAAGAAAGTTTGCGATATTAATGAAGACGTTGAACTTGTGCAAACCTTCCATGAAAGTGTATATTATTATATGTGGTAGAAACCAACACCGTAGTTAAGTTCAAACCTATTCCTACGAACAAGCAATAATAGAAACTTTTGAAGTATTTACTACACACTTTTCACTCCTTCAAAGCACTATAACCGTATGTAGGATGTTTACAATAGCTTGTTATTTCTTGGCAGATCATCTGATATTATTGGTTGTATCGGCCTGAAGAAGACCATCTCTGATCTGACTAGCAATGTCTCTCACTGCTCCAGGTCCGTGAGGGATGAAAATAGAGTTAGACTTGGAAGATGCACCAATATCTTTCATTGTGTCAAAGTATTGGGTCACTAAAACCATGTCCATGACGTCCTTCGATGTTGTGCCAGGTACATTAACAGAGAAGGCCAGTACACTGTCTCTCAGTCCATCTACAATGGCTTGACGCTGCCTTGCTATACCAAGGCCAGCCAGATACTTCGATTCTGCATCTCCTTCGGCTCTTTTAATCTGTAATATCTTCTCAGCTTCAGCTTTCTCGTTGGCAGCGACCCTCAATCTAGCAGCTGTTACCACAGTTGAAGAGTAAGTCAACCAATTATACATACAAACTTAAGTAGGCATATAACAACCAGGTGAGATGGATTTTTGGAAGCATCTGAAATTGATCAGTAATCCAAGATGTCATATAAAACCCATTTATCAATATAATCACTGTGAATGAATATTGCTACACAACTATTAAGCTCATCAGTGGGGAAATAACAAAAATCAGGCTAAACAAAGAAACATGTATACCTGCATTAATCTCATTCATTGCCCTCTTGACATGCTCATCCGGCTCAATGTCCACAATAAGAGTCTGAACTATTTCATATCCATAATGAGACATGGCCTACATATCGACAGTCAAAAGGGAAAAGTAAGATTGAATGAGTGATGTGGTTCGCTCCGCTATGAACCAAGTATAGAAGACTGCATTCTACCTTTTCAAGTTCCTCTTCAACAGCTTTTGCAATCTCATTTTTCTGTTCAAAGGCAGCATCAAGTTCCAATTTTGGAACGCTTGCCCTAATAACTGAAGGAAAAATGAATTCCAGCGCCAACGTTTAGACACCGATAAACAAATCCAACGAAGATAAAGAGTGACAACTATCTACAAATTTTGAGAATTCCAACAAGAACTAAGTGCCATACCATCAAAGACATACGCTTGAATCTGTGCTCTGGTATTGCTGAGCTTATAGAAAGCATCTTGAGCACTTTCAGCCAGGGCTCTGTATTGCACAGATGCCACGACAGTGACAAACACATTGTCCTGAAGAGGAAACATAAAAAGGATCACAGCCTGCCATGCATGGAACTTTGATGTACAAAAACTACCAAGAAGCTTGCAATCAATACTATTTAATGTCTTCAAATTGTTATTCATGACTTATATCAAGCCCTCAATCCTGTAATATGCTTACATGGCAAAACAAAAGAAAGTAAACGAATTTTATGTCATAGAATAACAAGAAAGAACCTTGGTTTTGGTTTCACATCGAACATCCAGCTGTTGCACACGCAAAGAAAGGTGACCGGCTATTTGGCTTCCAATACACCAGGGTACACAGTGACAACCCGGCTGAAGGACATCATCAAACTTGCCAAAATTCTCCTTGACAGCTACAGTTGACTGGTCCACTTGAATACAACCCAGAACCTGTCCCATTTCCTGAGGATAATCAATAAGATAAGATCAATAGCAATCCACAAAGAAATTACCAAAAACTAAATCATTGCTAGAAAATAAGAAGCATATCCCCGTAAACTTCCCTGACACAAAAGCGCATCAAGTTGGAGTTTTTATACCTTAGAAAGACTCAAAATCCATCAAAAGGTAAAGTGTAAGACTTCTTTTGATAGAAAAAAAACAGAACATGGTAACAAAACTAAATTCCAGCGGTCAGTCACCCAAACCCAACCATGGACATCACCTCTGGTTCTTGTCAAGATCATTGCATGATATAAACCGTCAAACAAGATCGATTTTATTACTCACCAAGCACTTCTTTCTCTAGCCAGGACAAAGACTACACTCCGTAATAAACATCTTGAGAACACCCCATGGCTATCTTAAATACCCGAGGCCACCAAGAAAAACAGATTTAATAATGGAATATGATGATTGAAAACTGCACAGAATATCGGCTGCTGGATTAGAAGAATATATCCAATAACAAAATTTTCAAATTGTTCACAATTTTATGAATGCAATAGCATGAGAAATACAAAAATGATCGACTGCAATTACATACAACCGTTTCCACAAAGCATTAGATGAGATACAACCAGAAGTGTATTGATCACTCGCACAGTTAAACATATAAAATAAGAAGGAATACGATTGACCCAAGAGATTACTACTCCAGAGGAATCTGAGAAGAAGCAGTCACCTTCTAACCGGAAATTTGAAATCAGCTTTGTACTAGCCAGCACCGGAACAAAGAAAAACTGGGATCTTGTTGGGATATAGTTGGAGAAAAGTTGAAAGAAAGGATGGCTATTGGTGGAAACTAAAGCTGACAATGACAGCCAAGTCTAGAACAGATGTGGGGAACAGAGAACCCAAGGAAAAAAATAAAAGAACTGATAATTCCAACGACTTATAGGTCAATGCGGGACATTTTAACAAATATCTCGGACTCACTATCCGCTCTATATACATCAAATTAACGATAACAACAATAACCTTTGACTATTTCACACTTCACCCAACTCAGAACCACAAGCATACGGCTGATTTATATACACTCATAACTGGATAAGAATTGACATGTTAAGTGCAGGCAAGAATATGAAACCAATTCGTCAGCCTCCATTTGTGATGATCTTATCGAAGTGGTCAATTTTGAAAGCCAAAAAGAAAAAAGAAAAACACCATTACAGTTAAGAAAATTCAAACAACAACTGCAACAAAGGTGATTCCTTTGCGTTTTCCTACACTAAGTAACTGACGGCCGAACATAACTCATACTACTAAATACAAGTCCCCGATTTCCAAATAAGATAGGGAAAACAAAAAGAAGATAGAAAGAAGCGTTAAAGTTGGCAACTTTGAGAAGAAAACCCGTTCCTTTCAATTCGGTAAAGAACCCATCAAACAGAAGATGAGAACAACAATGGCCGTTTACCTGTTAGTATTTGAGCAGAGGAATTGGAAGATGTCGAGAGAAGATTGTGACTGAAGAATATGAAGAAGTCAAGAAGATGCAATGACACAGAAACGTGGATTTGCGCCCATATTTAATGACAAAGCGATCGACTTGCCTCGTATTTTCCAAGAAACCATTTTGGAATCGAAAACCTTCGTAAAAGGGGAAGTAACAACATTGTGATTATTATTATCATGGCGATGTAATAGGGATTACATCAGAAGTATTCGAATATTGAAAGAAATAGGAACGAATAATAACATAGGCAATAATAAATATAAAACTCTAAATACTTAAAAATAATGTTTTAAAAATCGAATCAAAAGTTAAACGCTCGCAATACATAAAGTTTAAGGCTTAAAATGTTTGGTTAAAAATTTAATAAAATTACAAAATTTAAAGTACGATCGAAAGAGGTTATTATTATTTATCAAAAAATTTAAAATTTAAATAAAAAATTTATTTATTTATTTATAAGAATTTACAATTCTTGTTTTCCGGATTTTACAAGAAAGACAATCTTAGGTCTTGACGTTACAAAAACTAAAAACAACTTTTCTTCACATTTGAAAAAATATTTTATTTCATCCTTATCTAATAAAGTTCAAATTCTAAAAAGATTGACACGGTGCTTTGACCATTCTCGGAAAATCACATAGTACATGGTAACCAACAAGAAAGACAGCTAGAATGTCTGAGCCAATTTCCTTGTAAAGAAGGAGTTGGTGTTTGGTACAAAAGAATACCAAAAGCCAACTTCCTTCGTACGGTCCCAACTCAAGGTCGGACTTATATTCCAAAAGCAATATTGACTTTATTGGATTCACAACGTGTAAACATGCTACACGTTTAGGCCGGATACAGTTTCGTATCGAATTAAAATTGGTATGAAATAAATGGTCAATTGTATGAGTGTGAATACTAGTCGATATTAGTTTGTTTTAGATGATACCAACAGATTAAAATTGGTATAAAATAAATGGTCAATTGTATCAAGTGTAAATACTAGTCGTTATCAGTTTGTTTCGGATAATATGGTCGGAATCAGCTAATATTAAAAATGCCAACCAAATATCGGCCAGTATTAGAAATTTAAAAAAACGAAAACTTTTTTTTATAAAATTTTCAAAAAATTTTAAAATCTCTCTTTTTAAAATTTTTTTTAATTAGTTATTTTATTTATTTCAATTTTTCTAATTATTGTGAATTTTTAATTTTGTTTTTAAAATAATAATAAATTTTTTTATTACTAATAATAATTATGAATTAAATAAACTTAAAAATAAATTATTTTTATTTAAATTTATTTTAATATTTTATATAATATTTATTAAAATAATAAATACTTTATTTGTTAAAATAAATAATTTAAAAATTATTATTTATAAACTAATATTTATTATATATATTTTTAATTATTAAATCAAAATT
>JAOSBM010000001.1:2842296-2870748 GCA_027568955.1 Erythroxylum tenue
AAACAATGATACTCATTCCTCTAGATTAGGAGAGGAATGAGGTATTACCCAAAAATGGGTAATCAAAATAATGACTATAATTATAGTCCCATCAAACTCAATCTTTCATTCCATACCTACTCTCTTCTTTTCATACCTACCAAATAAGCACAACCTAATTCCCCTTTATCATGATAATACCCATAAATGATACAGGTGACTTGCCTACACTTAAACAGGTTGGTGTGAGTAGTTCAGTACTCTCATATCTTAATTAAAGGTCTTGAGTTCAAATTTTGGGAACAGAGAAATCTGTTTGACTAGTACTTTACTCCTTACGGGCTGACCCAATACGAACAAGAATTAGTCTAAGAATGAATGATTTAAAGGCGCCTTCCTACAATTAAGACCCTCCTAAAACACTTCGTCGACTTATAGATTCTTGAGCCCAAACCTTAGTTTCAAAGATAATACGGATGGATCAAGCTTAATACGGATGGGTCCGTAAAGTTGGGCTCTAATATTGCGTCGGCAGGCGGGCTCTTTCGAAATTGGTGGGGGCATTGGTGCGGCGGCTTCTTGCAGCAGTTGGGCGTCGGTCATCCAGTCATGGCGGAATTTCACGGGATGTACTCCGGGTTGCGATTGGCTTGGGAGTCGGGTTATCGCCGCGTGATTCTCGAAGTTGATTCCCTCGAGGTAATTAATATTCTTTCCTCTTCATTTCAGGCTCTGACTGAGATTTCTTCTTTGGTGGCAGGTATCCGTGACTTACTTCAGCGGGAGTGGACCGTTCACATCCTCGTGAAAGGAACCAATGTGCGGATCACTTAGCATACCTTGCTTCGATCGTACCTTTAGGAATGCATATTCTTCGGGAGCCTCCCTGGAGCCTTTTTGATGCACTCCACCGCGATGTGCAAGGAACCCTTTACCATCGTTCCCTTCATCGGGAATTCGTCTCTATGAGCTAGTCTCTTTGTTTTTCTTTCCGATGTAACCAAAAAAAAAAAAGAAAATAATCTTGTAAATCAATTTGTCAAATTCCAAATTAATTGTAAAGTAATTTACTTTTCTGCCCTCACAAGCATCAATTAACATTATCTGATAGGGACATAAGAATGAAAGTGACAGAAAACTCTCCTCTCTTTATGGAATAAAAAATATCAGAACGACAGCACTGTTCAATCGGTGAAACGAAAGCGATTTCTTAATACAACTGTTGTCCATGATGTCTTCTCTTTTCTCATCAACGATCAAAACCGCCAATTCCAGCTCTTTAGCTTTCGCTCCTTACCGGCCTTGTTCTCTTTCATCGCGTTTTCTGCAAACCACGTCAAGGAACTTTGTTTTCTTGAAGAAGTCGTGTTTTCCAGGAAATTCAATCTGCACCCAGAAACGATCTCTTTCCATCTCATCGGCTTCTATGTCTGAATATGAATCTGGACCATCTTTTCAGGTTAAAGTCTGCATCTTTGATATATAGTGTCATACCTGAGGTGTTTGCGGTTATAATTTATTGTTTCGGTGTCATATTATGAATCAACGAACTGGGTCTAAATCGTGGATTCACAGGGAACTGATTCGTTTTTAAGGAATGTGTTGGCAAGTATGGAGAGGGTCTATTTGGACAGGAATCCCACTGCAAAAGCAATCCTAGAACTAGTACATTCAGCTGACGGTGGACAAATAGCCTATGATCATTTCGCCTTCAGGACATTTGGGGTATATCTTACCAAAGTTTATATAACCTTGTTGTCATTTCTTCAACAATTTACTGTACATACTATGGAAAAGATTTTCTGGTCTGAGTTTGTCGTTTTCCACATAATGATTCTATTGCTCCCTATCATTTATGTTGGTTTCGTTCCATTTAGATTGAGGAGTGTAATGCAGTGATGGTTAAGTAGTTCTTCTGATTGATGAATTGTAGGTGAGTGGCCACGGCATTGACTCCTTGGCTAGTTTTTTTATGGATTATGGCTACACGCAACGGGAGGAGCTAAGATTTCCCGCTAAAAAGATTAAAGCTCTGTGGTTTTCACCTCCATCTACTCCTTTGGACCTTGCTGGAGGGGGTGTTAATGGTCCTTTGCCGCGAGTTTTTATATCCGAGCTTCTTGTCGATGAGTTGAGCCCAGAAGCTCAAGTTAGTACCAAAACCCACGACATAGTTATTTTCACACTTTACTCTTAAGGATGTTGTATTGATTGCATTTTTACGTGTTTGTTTTTGCTACTAAATGTTTGATGGCGACAGTTCAAGTTGTCATTCTTGTTACGTTCATCTATCTTTTGTTACAATCCCTGGCACTCTTGTTTGTTTCGTGAAAGATCTTTCCTTGAATCTTTGATGTTGATGGAAAAGAAGAGCTACTTTATAACTCATAACCAATTGTAACATTTGACACGTCTTTTATTTTTCTATGACCTTATTTTCTATTTCCCCTTGAATACCGTCGCATCATGGTTCAAACGTTACTTTCAGGAAATTATAAAGAAGTACATAAATGTATCTGGTAGAGGATATAGACATGCAGCTCTTGCCAGTTCTGTGGGATCCTTAACATGGGAGAAGCCCTTATATTCTGAGTTTCAGCAATTGGCTAGGTAAGTACTCCATCTTGGTGTATGATCTCCGTTAAGTTATATTATTCTGTCTCTATGAATATTACATATATTTGCAATTTGTAATATATGCTGATATAGTAAATTATTGCTGTGCTTTCTGGAAGCAATACACTTAAATAATCTCTAAGATCCGAGAATTTTCACTCTTATGGAGTTATTCCTACTTGTCAATGCCCAGGGAGAGTGAATATGCTGCCTGGACCCTTGTCAATGGTTACGCACTGAACCATGTCACTATTTCCACGCACCAGCTCAAATCTCACTTGAGAAATATAAATGGCCTCAATCAGTTTGTTGAAGAAAAGGGGTTCAAGTTGAATTCTGAAGGAGGTGTTCTTAAAGGTTTGTTATCTCCTGCTAACTGTTGTCTTTTTACTTCTGAGTGTATTAGTTATACTGGAAAATGATCTCGGCTGCTCCATTTTGATGTTGGTTGCCATCTTTCTCAAATGATTAAGAGGTCTAGTTGTGGTGAGGACTTGTAGATCCTCAATAGGATATCTAGACGTGGAACTTGGATCCCTTGTCAAATTGATGCCAGATGTACAGGTCTGGCTTAAATAGAAATATAGGTTGTACTAAAGTTCCTTCAATCTGAATGTTCTTCCTACCTTTGGAATTCATCCTTGCATTGCTTCATGAGCTAGGAGATGCTTTGTTTCAAATTCACTTCATGCATGAAAATGCATACCGAAATTGAATACATTTTAAATTCCCAAGGAGAGTATAGGATCGGCAATTCAGCTTAGTCACATAGATATGGTAAAATGAAAACTACATTGTTCGTACACATTTTTGCTTTATCTACTCTATAAAGCATCAATCATTGAGACTGGCTATTCAAAAATTGGACCTCGAGCTCTTATGACTTGGTGTATACTCTGCTGCCAGTGAGTCCTGATGGCCTTCTTCTGCAAAGTTCAACAGTAGCGGATTCTATCTCCTTTAAATTTTCAGATGGCACCACTGAATCAGTTCCCTGTTCATACATTGAATTTGCTGAACGGCTTGTGTTGCCACAGTACAAGGATCTACCAGCCGAAGAGGTATCTAGTTCTAGTGCTTGCAGATTACATTTTATTTTTCTTCATTGATCTTTCTGTAATTATTCCAATCATAAAAAAATGTGACTATTTACATGATAATTACGTATTTGGCAGATTAAGGAGTTCCACAGGCGTGATGGATTTGAGGTTGGAAATGCTGATAAGATCTTTGAGAGCACATATAAAGAGCAGTTGACAAGGAGAGTTGCCTAAGATGCAGAAAGATATGTGAACACAGTGGATGCGTGCAGCCAGAAGTTCCCTGAAAAAGGTTCCTTAAATCTGAGATGCTGGTGTAAATAGTTCTATGCAAACATTATCCAAATGGTTTTATTTAATGAAAATAAAATGCTACAGCTTTCATTCGAGTGAGAGGCCACCTGTTATCTGAATCATCTGTTATGTTGTCTTAACACCTTGAATGCCCTTTGCCATACCTTCTTTTGCTGTTAACTAGTGAGCAGCTGCTTTAACCAGTATTATAATAATTTGAGAGATTATTAATCAAGGGATTATAAGAGGTCGAAATCTGTCAACCCAAATTCCTCGCTTATTAGGTTCTGATATCTGTCTCCACATGGACAAGTCACATCTGGATGACACGTCCAAAAGCCTTATGAAACTGCTGCTTCTCATTTTCTATCTCAAAACATTTTTCACAAATGACCAGACCTAATTATGAGAGAAACCTCAAACATATGAACTCATCAACAGCCGGAAAAAAAAAACCAGGTGGCTCAGGACAGGCAAATATTTCAAGATTATTGCAACTTTCAAGTACATTGACAAGTAATCTGTTTGGTCGTGTATGGCTGATTGAAGGGTGGTATGGACCTGCCATGATCTCGACCAAACTCTATGTCCAACAAAAGCTCTTACCGAACTTTCCTCCACATCCATTGAAATTGCACTTTGTCTGGTTTTCACTACGAAGGCCACCTTAGAAATATGATAAATGAACATGATGCAAGGAGCTAATAATCTTTTCATAACATGCTGCACTAACACATAACTGTTGAGAGACATTTTCCTCTGTAGCTTGACCTTTCCTGAGATGCTCTCCCCATCTGGGATCTTTCAGTTTAAACAAAAAAACAAAGCAGACTGTTCCTCTATTGCTTGTCAGCAGTCCAATAACAAATGCTTTTACAGAAAATACAACTATACCATGAACTAGGGGTTGAAGAGGAGAGAAATATGGAATGGAATAAAATAGATAATTACTGACACTGTGCTATGCTTTACCATTTGGCTTTGGTGACTGATGGGGATATTGATGATGGTAAGGAGAAGCGTAGGAGCCATTTGGTATTGACAGGCTTCTCTGTTGCCCATTCCTAGATAGTAATCCCATCTGTGTGCGAATACCATTTTTGCCATTAGGGCTGGAACCAACACGGTCAGCTTGCATGGTCTGAAAATAGTACGCTGAGCTGGCCATGTCCTTAAGGCTAGGCAATGGTTTTAGTGCCTCGACAACTTCACTCATTAAGGGCCTGGCTTTTGGATCCCGGCTAAGGCAGTGAGCAGCCAGTTGTGCAGCTTTCTGGGCACCTTTTATAGAAAAGTGACCTTCAAGCCGGGGGTCAATCAATCTGTAGAATCTTCTTTTCTCTCCTAGATGTGGCCGAGCCCATTCTACCAAGTTATGTTCTCCATTGGGTCGGTTCTTGTCCATGGATCTTCTTCCAGTAATCATCTCAAGCAAAACCACACCAAAACTGTATACATCACTCCTTGATGTAAGATGTCCTGAGGCAAGAAATTGTTCAACAGATGAGAATTGACATAACAACAATGATAATCCTTTTTACAGGTTTAGTGTTAATCATTGTCTCAACCAACTAATCTGAAGAATATTAGGACCAAGAATGGAGCAGGGTTAGTGAGAATCTGACCTTTTAAATTACCAAATTGACCTGCAACCCTCTTAAGCCTTTACCGCAAAAACTACCAATAATATGAATTATGAGGTTTCACACAAGTAGATATGCTCTTGGTTAAGTCTTGAGCCCGTAATGGATAGAAAAATCTTAGTTCAACATCTTACATCTATAAGGCAGGATGTAATTTATACAACTGCCACGAACCAGCATTATTCAAGACTCTAAAGAAGCCACATGAGTCGATGTAAAAAGATGCAAGTACAATAGCCCACAAGACAAATGTTTCAACCTTCCTATAACTAGAGGTAGAAGCATCACCATTATATATCTGCCAGGACATTCACTTGGAGAGTAAAGGGCATGGGAAAACTTTTACATGAGAAACCCATTGTTAGTCATCAATTATGTTTAGGTTGTCAAAAATGGTATCCCAAAAGGAATGGAACTTTTACATGAGAAACCCATTGTTAAGTACATATGTAAGGTATGTTGTCAAGTATGAACGGCAAGGAGTATGTACCAGTCATTACATATTCTGGTGCTGCATATCCATAGGTCCCCATCACACGGGTTGACACATGCGTCTTATCTCCCTCAGGACCATCCTTGGCAAGCCCAAAATCTGAAAGCTTGGCATTGTAGTCCTGAATAGCAAATTATTAGAATGCATAAAATTAAAAAAAAAAACTTGATGAGTAAGCTACTCACTGCATCTAATAGGATATTTGAAGTTTTGAAATCACGATATATGACTGGCCTTTCTGCCTCTTCATGAAGAAAAGCAAGACCCTTTGCAGCACCTAGTGCAATTTTCATCCTTATGGACCATGGAAGTGGAAGTGACCCTATATAATAGTAGCGTTAAAAGGAACATCAGATTGTGACATGAAAGAGAACATGCTGTATGAAGTAAAGCTACAAAGAAACTGAATCAAAGTTAGATGTCAAAACCTATTTTAAAGTCTGAGTGAAGACTTGGAAACTCAGATTCTAATCTAGTTTACTAGACAGTTCCATCATACGAATAAGCAGAAGTCAGATAGAAAAACTTTCCAAAGTTATAACCTAACTCAGTCAAGAGAGAAACTAGATAAACAAACTGGAGAAAATTTTCTGTATAACAGTATGCTTATCCCTTTTCGATGTAAGGGTATAAATTAGGCTGCATCATATCAAATATTGGTCGAGGGAAGCCATCTTAATCAAAATGAAAGACTCAAAATTCTAACTGTCTTCTTAATCTTCTTACTGAAATCTCAACAATATTTAGATGAAAAAGAGCATCTAGAAAGATAAAAAAGGCAGTTAAAATACTTCTAAACAGGTGATTCTCCAAGCTTCCTCGAGGCATGAATTCATAAACTAGAAGCCTTTGATCGTCTTCAATGCAATAACCTATCAGCTTAACCAAGTTTGGGTGAACAAGATCACCTAGAAAACTTACTTCAGCCTGCAATGTAGAGGAGCCAACAATATAAGAAACTCATCTGACTATTTGAAAACGACATCATTAAAAAGATAGCTAGAAAGGTAAAAAAAAATATTCACCAAAACTTGAGAAGTATAACATATTCATATAATTCTATACCAGCCATTCTTTATGACCTTGAAGCCCGTCATGATTAAGAGTTTTAACAGCAACAGTAAGCCCTGTACCGGGTTTCACAGGAGCAGTTCCATTTTCTTCAATCCAACCCTTGAACACGCAACCAAAACCTCCTTCACCAAGAAGACTCTCAGGCCTAAAATTTCTTGTTGCAAACTTAAGGTCATTAAAAGAAAACTTCCGGAGTCGAGAAGCAACTTTGAGCTCCTCTTCAAGTTTGGAAGTAGATGAATTACTTTCTGCAATACTCGTGGCTGTAGATGATAGTACTGGAGCAGCTGGTTGGTCTCTGCTTGTATCGTTTGTAGATTTACTTACTGTTGACATCAGACAATTTCCATGTTGAGGTGTCTGAAAGATTTAAAGGACATGTAGACATAGATTGCAAGTATTTGACAGAGCAACGTTACAGTATAAGTACTTGCAAATGCAAATTAATCTGTGAGATTCCAATGCAATAAAATGGATCCCAATAATCCAAGTTTAAAGCAAAGAAATCATCTAAAAAAAGTCTATTCAAAGAAAGCTAAATTGAACATCAAATGGCTCCTCAATAACAACAGCACTCTAGTTATTTTAACATGTCTGAAGAGCAACTATCAAGACTAGTTTAGACAGCAATAATCAAGAGTAATCCACAAATAGTTTGCTCAGATGCAGTTAAAGTAAAGTTTACGTCCACCTAACATCTATTATGGGAATTCAGCATATTCAAGTTTATCTTCTACTTGGAAAGGTTTATTTCCATTCCATCGACTATTCAGATCATTTGTGGAACCCAATTTAAGCTACATTCTGACCTTTCAGCAATTGACATTTATATACAAATCTAGAAAAACAATAAAGAAGTAAGAAAAGGTCTTCAGGCATTAAATTTGAGGAAAAACTATTGTGAAGTTTAGACAGGTAAAAAAGGTTCCTATAGAAACAAATTGCCGAATGTTAAAAAGAAGTTGACTGGGAACACAGTCCAGCAGGTGTGTAGATAAGAAGTCAAACAATGAGAACAGGAAGTCTTATGGTGAATCTCAATATAACTTGATGAAATGAATGCTTGCCCAAAGTAAAGCATAAGCACATACCAACTCGTAGTTTTACACATCCAATATAAGTTAAAATGTACTGTTTAAGCACTTACGTAAATTCCAAAAGCAAAATTTGTTGAGTAGACATAATTTTCGGACAAGATATCAAGTAATCATAATGATATTGAGTTTTTTATTCTACTGAAGACAGCTTTATTTATTCTAAATATTTGAATTTTGAAGACAGAATTTGTAAAGCGCTGCTTATTATGGGTATAGTGAAAGAAAACATTTCCTAATCTCGGCATCAATTGGCTTCCTGCTAGTAACCGAGTAGTAACATACAAATTTCTTTCGCATTTTTGTCTTACACACAATTACTAACCATTTCCATAAAGAAGCCGACGCACTACGCCAGAAGAAAACAAAGTCTTAAGTAAAAATATCAACTTGTCAACAGAAAGATGTGAAACAGTGCCATGAAAGAAATGGAAGTTACCGAAATGAGTACTGATCCCGCTAACAGAGCTATCAACTTTGGATCTTGAAGAAATGCAGCTCCCCATAAGCCTCAACTTAAACCAGCACCCCGTCTCCACTCTCTCTACACCATCACCGTAGCTGTCGGAGCCGCCACCGCCACCGCCACCGCCAACTCTCTTTTTCTTCTTCCTCCCCTGTGATTTGCCCCCAGACAAAGAAGACCTAACTTTACCATCTTCACCACCTAATCCCATGTCAGCCTAAAAACCCAAAAATCCCTTCTCATCCACGAAGAAAAGGAAGCCCCAAAACCCACCTCTCAACCAAAAACTGCTCCGGACCCAGAATAGCAAACGAAACAAAGAACCCAAAAGGCACTAAAATATATCAATTTCTCCTCAAGACCCACCAACCCAGTTGAGTAAATGAACCGGAAGGAGGCCAAAAATGGCAAACCTTTGAAGTCATAAAACCAAACCAAGTTGAATAAACTGTCTGGAGGCACACCAAAAGTAAGTTTGGTTGTGGTTCACTTTTCCTTTTGTGTTTCCAATCTCTTTTGCTTCTTTCTATGTAACAAAGATAGAAACAACAAATCCCAGTTGAACCAGGAAATGTCTGTTCTATAGGGAGTAGAAAACCTCAAAAGGAACAAACTTCTTCACATACACTCAATGCTGACCAGTTTAGAACCAAAGAAATGGCATAAAATGGAAATAAAAAAATAAATGATTTCCAAATAATCATCGAGTAAGACTCACTCTCCCTTATCTATCTTTACTATACTATTGTTGATTCCATTCCATCTTATTTTTGTCATATTGCTTTTTATTTATTTTATAATATGCTTGACGCCGGAGAAAAGCCAAATCAAGCTGCCCGGGAAATCGGGGAACGCAAGTGCGGGCTGCCCGAGTCGAGTCTACCCCATAACCATAAAACGCTGCCTGTGAGAGAGGGGCAAAATGGGAAGAGCGGGGCAGTTCGGGCCTCGCTGAGGAGGAGAAATTGGGAGGTTCGGTCAGGAGAGATAATAAAAGAAACGTGGGACCCGCTGTGGGCAGGAGGACAATGCACTTGACGTGTCCAGCAATGCCATTTATATTTATGGTTAAATTTATATTATCATTGTACTTTTAATTTTTTAACATTAATAATTTTTTTAATTAAAAATTTAATTTTTGTTAAATATTTTAAAATAACATCATATAATAATAATATGTGTAGTAAAACAATGTCATTTTAAAGTTTGCAATTATATTTTTTAATGAAAATCATCCATATAAGAGAACAAGTATTATAAAATCATAATGATAAGAGAATTATTAATAATATTAAAAATAAAAATATGTTAATAATATAACAATTCAAGTTTATTAAATTTAACTCTTATTTTTATTCTTTATTTTATTTTATCTTATATATTTTATTTTAAATTAGCTCAAAAAATATTTGACTATGATGATGAAATCTATTTGAATAATATTAAGTTATATCATTAGCATCATTGTTATCATATTAATATGGAATATATAAATATATATTATTTTATAAATTGATATGTCATATTATAAAAAGGAGATAGATTTATTAAATTATTAAAAAGTTCAACACATTCAAATATTTTATCGTATTTTAAAATAAAAATTCATTGTTTAATTACATTTAAACTATGTTTTTAATTTAAAGTGATAAGCAATCGTCAAGTGCCCAACTTTCTAAAATTTTTTTAATCCAGTGCCTAAATTTTTAAATTTTTAAATTTGATTGACAACCTTTTAAAACCTTAACAGTTTAGTTAAAAATATCGGTTCCATTAATAATTTGTTAATTTTAAAAAGTTGATCATTTAATTAAAAAATTTAAAAGTTTGGATAGTGAATTGAAAAAATTCCAAAAGATTAGATACTTTAATTTATAATTTAAAATATAAATTATATCATTCTTACAAAGACTTGATTACTTTAATAAGACTCCTTATCAAATTAAATCTTCTGGTCAAATATAAGAAATATATGTTAAGTAAAATATAACATATAATAAATTATTTTAGAATTTTATTTGGAAATATTAGATTCAAAGAAATTAATTTTGAGTATAAGTTGAATTTGATCAAGTTTAATTACATTTCAGTTAATTTTAAAACATATACTTAATCTATTTATATATTCCATATTAATATGATAACAATGATGCTAATGGTATAACTTAATATTATTCATATAGATTTCATCATCATAGTGTAAAATTTTTGGCAACATTTGAACATGTTCTTTATTTTTATGATTTTTAAATTATAATCATTTTGAAATTTATTAAAAGATTTCCTCATTAAATTCTGTAATAGTGGTTTTGTTTTTGTTTTTTTCTTTTTTCTTTTACTTAGTGATTGTGGTTTAAAACAACAGTAATAGTAATACAAAGCACAAACAATACTCTTACTCTGTTGTGGAAATCGGACCGGATTGGTTGGTTTGACCGGTTTGATCGGTGATCGGTCGGCTCTCCGGTTCGGTTTACCCTAAAAAATCAGTTTCTAATTGACCCAGTCTGAACCAGTCAAAACCGATCGGACCGGTCCGACCACTGGTTCAATTAATTTTTTATTTTTTTATTTTTTTATTTTTTAAATATTATTAATATTATATATAATTAAATATAATTATTGCATAATTATAACGTCACACTGATTCGACCGGTGGTTGAACTGATCGAACAGGTCAAACCAGTGATCAGTAAGACCCCCAATTCAATTGTCGATCTGGGTTTCAAAAGACTGCGTAAGAGCATTTACGTCCAGTTCCGGTGCTAAGAAATAGCCTATCTCGTCATCTAGCAAGTGACTTTCAAGGTGTGATTACTGACTTCAGCTTAGTCAATTACTCGTTCTTTGTCTGTGTACTAGTCCATATTCTACAAGGTTTTGAATTTAGACGTCATGGTGGCAAACAGAGAAAATGGTTCTTCTAAAGTTGTGACATTAATAGCATCATTAATACGCACAAAACCATGAAGTGGAAACTAACCAGGGTCACACAGTTGACTTTGTTTTCTTACTTAAGGAATCACAATTGACCTTTTAGTTTCCATTTTCTTTTTGTTAATGAAGAAAGGCAGTCAGGTGATGAATTCATGCGTCTCCACACTTGCACCAATAAGTTCTGGTCGAGACTCAATCACAACTTTTTCCAATTTTAGTCCTCAACAATATCAAGACGGATTCTCAGGCTTACATTCAATTCAAGACGTTGTTCGACTATAAAACATGTTAATTGATATATAACAAAACTACAACTCTTTGTCGGCATGCAAGTCTTCACTCAACAGCATAGACCTGCTTCCTTACAAAGGGCCTCAACCGATGGTTGCAACTTTCTCAGTCACAGATGCACATCGGAGCACAAAATATTTTTCCTCAGGAATGGAAATGCAAATCATAGAAGGTATGCACCATGTAATGGGAACATCACCTTAATTCACCATCACAAACACTAAGAACAAGCATGATTTCTATTACAACGATAAGGTATAACGCATAAAAGTGGGCGAATCTACAGAAGAACACGATCTTTTCACTTTCCCATTGAGGGTAACATGTAATTAAATGGAGTTTATCGAATTCCTAATCTTACATGACGCGAGACTACATTTCTTTATACATACCAACATAAGAATTCCATTCCACTCAGGTGTGGGGTGAAAACCAGTTTCTACACATCCACTCAACCCCTCTGAATCTTTCTCAGTGGTCGAAGTCTGAACTTTTCCACACATATTACACCAAAATCATCCTATAAGATCCCTGTGGAAATGCTGGAAGTGGCCTTTATCTTCAAGGAGTGCTCTGGAATGTATGTGAGACCTATACGATCACGGATAAGTTAAATCAAAAGAACTTCAACAACAACAGGAGCAAGGCACACGAACATGGTCAACCAATTTGAAATGATATAACAACTTCTGTCAATAATACAACCGAGTAGCAGATACAAGTCATAACAACAGCAGATGATATCAAGCAACAATTCTGCCAGCTCATACGAAACTACGAACTTGGCTCACATAAATATGTGCATTTTCAAAGGGAGGAAGACTAATCACTATTCAGATCTTGTTGAACTAGATGTGTAAGTAAATGGATTATACCTTTCTCCTTAACATCAATCTGTAAAGTATCCAGAGTAATTATGCCATCAGTCAAAGGAAGTAACTCAAGCTTGATAGTGGAGGTAGATTGAGTAGGTACACATCTGGTGCAACCACAATAAGAAGTTATCATCTTTGGAATCAGAGTCTGAGAAAAGGAAATGAATGGAGAAGAATAAAAAGCATTACCCTAATGGAACTCTACTTTGTAGCCACAAATGTGTACAACCCAAACCACTACTTGGAATGACATCAGATATGGGAGAAAACTGATCATTGAAAGAAACAGACAGAACTCCACCATCATCATATTTTTCACAACTCTCAGATGTATGAGGTGCCGAGCTCAGCCTCTGCATTGCAGCATCAGTAATTGTGCCTGTGGACTTGGGCAAACTATCGAATGGGCTCATAGGAGTCAATGGAGGGGAACCCAAGGACCCCAGTGAAGGTGGGGGAATAAAAGATGCAGGTGCGAGAACTGTCAGAGTTAGATCTTCAGATGTCAAATTTGAAGCCTGGAGGGTTAAAATCTGGCAAGTTGACAAAGTAAACAATTAATAACTCGATGAAAAAGTTACACAAATAAAGGACAAAATAGAAGAAAACTAGAAACCTGAACCGGAAGCTGCGACACCCTTTCATTAGGTGCAACTGATTGTCCTGATATCTCAGATGCAACAGAGATCATAAGATCCCTTGAGATGCGTGGACGCCAACTAGTAGGCTGCTTGAAAAACAACCTGGACTCTGAATTTGACACAGAACATCCAAAACAACTTAAAACTAGGCACTTAATCTGATCTGGATGGCAATGAAAACAAAGAAAACCACAATTACCTGTGTAATTGCAACGACAAGACACCATAATTGCATATTGATCAGCATTGGATGAAGACTTCCTTCCTTCAGTAGTATTTGCTGAGAGACGCAAGCTTGATGGTGGGGAATTTTTTTCACCCTGAACCTTGAGATTCTTCCATGTAGAAGATACTGGCTTAAGTATAAAAGAGTGCTCTTCACCCCTCCTGCCATGAGAACTCTCAATGAGTCCATGATAAACAAATTTATCTTTTGAACCCTCAAACTAAATGACGATGCTTTCTACTTTCAGTGAACTCCAAAAGTACATTAGAATACAGTACTAACATCTTTAATACATACATTATTTAAAAATTGTTGGCCCGAAGTTATAGAAGCAACATATATATTGTGGTCATAGATAAAAGAAAGACACATTAAATCCCAAGAACAAACTGTCATCCGATGCAGTTCACCTTCTCTAGGAAGTGATATGCTTAAGGTTCAGGGTCCTATCTTATAAATGTGGAAGATATTATTCACCTAACCCAATGCAAGAAAGCACAAGAAAGATAGTGAGTGTTTAGTTGATGGATGAGTAGCCTTTGCATTCTGGGTTACTGTAGACACACTCCCAAAGGCAGTGTTTTAACTCATCAATTGAACAGTTATAGCTTGTACGCAGCCATGAATTAATAGTAGCAAAGTTTACCCATCAACACAGCAAGAACAAATTTCTGGGCATCACTAAGATTATGTGAGTTGAACAATAGAACTGACATATGCATCATAGTGTAAAATTCACATAGGAAAATAAACTGCATGCGAAAATCATCAGTAAGTTCCCTTATTTATTGTGAAAGTAACTAAGAAACTGATGCACATAAAACAATTTACAAACCAAAGACTGCACTTTAACTGGTAAGGTTAGGCTGAAACATACAATATATTAACTCAGTTGATTACTGACAATACAAAAGAATTACCATAAACTAGCATTAAACTTTTACCAAAAGTTGGGAACATCTACTAGCATAATAAATTATGATACACTGAGAGAACAACAACCTGAGGGGTAGATTTGGTAAACAGTGGCCATCTCCAGCTTCAATGCACGCAAGTGGTAATGATGAAGGTGGCCCAATCTTTGAAGCTTCCTCAAAAACAATTGTTATAGCATCTATGTACATGATAATAGCAGGTGCATTCTCTGGTGACACATTCTGTACAACAATTTAAAGTAATTGGCACAAAATGTAATCAGCATATCTAATTAGCATTCAGTGGATTAAGATGGTGTTTCAGACAATAAAATGGAGATGTAAGTCAACTTCTATTGCATTGCACTATTGATTCCTTCTGGTTGTGCATAAAAGTTGTGATGTAAAGTAATTGTGATTCCATTACATCATGTTCAAAATTATGTTTTTTACCCACTGCATTCTACCCTCAATTCCATTCCATTCCATTATCTCGTACCAGTCATTAAGATAAATATAAATAAATTCAATGTGTCAAAGGCACACCTTTATCTGAACACAAAGAAGGTCATCTGTATTACAATCAGCAGCAAAAGAATGGATTTCTATAGGTTGAATTATTTCAATTTTCCTTCTCCACCTTCTTCCTGGAGTAAACATGCCCTGCAACCCACAACGAACTGAAAATCGTTCTCGCTCTAAAGACACACCGCGGAATGATAAATGCCCTTGGCTCTCAGTTTTGTGACTCTTCCATGAATACTGCTCCCAGTCATCTAGGTCAAAGTTAGGCTTAGAACTTTGGGCTTTAACAGGTTGAGTAGAAGGGGCAGTATTTTGAGGCAGTGATGACATTGAGTAACTTCTGAAATGTGATAAGAGCTGAGAACCAGTAGACATAGACTTCTGAGATGTACCACTAAATCCTGAGCCAGAACCAAACTGGGGAGGAGCCAAAGGACGAGCTGGAATAGGAAGAGTATTATCTAATGGAAGCAGCCATTTCAACAATTCTCCATATGGATCACACTCAGTGTAATTGAAGTTGTCATGGTTTTCAACAGACAAACTCTTTTCCAAGTTTTTCTCAAACTGAATAATATCAATGACGGGGTCTCTCAAAAAACTAGTACCAACATTAACTTGTAAAAGTACCTGCATCCTTCCAAACAAATAAATGAATATGAGAATCTATAGCCAACAACTAACCACCTGTTGTAAAGAGAATGCACTATTGTAACATAATGATCATTTACTTTGGGCAAGATCAAATTAGTCCACTCAAGTATATTGTCCAATAACACATACCACTATATCTCCATTTGAAAGGGAAAAGCTGCAAATCTTATTCCTAGCTGCTCCACCACAGATATTCGCATCAAAGTCTCCTCTGTCAATAAGAGCACTAAGTCTGGAAACGTTTTTCGAGCTTTTTGACGTTCCATTTGCAGTGGGTTTCTGAATACTTTCTGGATCAAGAGAACTTCTTTTTGACCAAAGTAGTTCATCTGACTCTGCAATCCTAACAAAAAAAAGGGAATTTTTAAATCTTTGCAATAATGTCTCTGTTTGTCTTTTGTGACCTTCCATTCTAAGAATAGATTCACTAGCAGAAATATCCTTCTTTTGGTCACTTTCCAGTTTGGACAGGCTGCTTCCATTTTGATTAAGAACTTGTTGACCACTGGATATCACTTCCTCCTCTCCGGACACCCGATCTTTTCCATCTTTCATGTGTCCATTCTGCCTTTCAGAGTTCTGTCCCATGCCATTTTTAGATAATACTGCTGCAACTTTAAATGGAGTAATAATTTCCGTATCCTGTTTGTTAGCTGACAAGCAGGCAAGGATATGAACTTGTTCTCCTGGAATTGAATTAACATCCAAATTTCAAATAATGCGCACTCATTATCCAGAATGTATATCACTTCTGCACATCAAAACCATTAGAGACAAGAGAGTAGGTAAGATACAGGTACCTGGGAAGACAAATGAACGATCAAGGGAGCGTAATGAATTGATATCTGGTGTACTATTCCATGTAACTGGAAGTTCCCCTACAGAATAGTTACCATGAAACATTTAATTAAATACTTATATTATAATAATAAATTTGAATTTGAACATCGTCCGCTCAAAAACAACCAAAGCAGTAGCCCCGATGCTTTTGTTTACTTAAGCAATAAGTGTTGAGCCATTGCCAACTCGAACTAATTGGGAGACAGCAAGGATTAGTCCAAATGTTAAAAAAGAAAAGGATATCTAAAAAATTGAGGTATATAATATGTAATAGATAGTGATCCCTCTTGATTCTATATTGTTTTGTTATTTTATACTATGCTGCGTGGGCCAGATACAGTTTTGAGGAAACAGAAGAGTCCCAATACATAAAGAAAAATTGTACTGCTATTCAAAACTATATAAAAAAAGCTTCCAATACTAATTTCTAATTCGAATAACTTACAAATGAATTAAGTCAGAAGTTGTCTACAAATTCATATAAATCAAATCAGAAATATTCAATAGAAAAGCAAAAGAGATGTCCAACATCAACTTGCTTCCTTTTAGACAGAAACAGGCTCATCAACATAAATTATGATCAGTACATAAGTTGGAATGACCATTGTTTACGTAATTGAGAAAACCAGGATATATAATGAAAAAGTTCTGGTGAGTGCCTTACATTAGAGCACAGATTCTAAAATTGTATGGTCAATCACAAAAGCTATTTTTTCAATTTCTTTTAACAAATTTCAACAATGAGAGCAGTATTAAAGCAATGGTCATCTACTTTGAGAATTTATAAGTTCAAAGATAAATGATAACAATCTAACAAATTTTAGTGAATGTAGAGTGAAGAGAGTACTCATTGGAATGATAATGGTCCCTTCTTCCGCAGAAACATCCAAGTGATCCCCAACAGCAGCATTGTCCTTAATGGTACTTGAATCTAAAAATTTGGCATTTTCACCATCATTATCTTCCAAAGCTTGGTCAGGCTCTTCAGCAATAGGAGACTCAGGAAAAGGATCATCTGCAATTAGACCCTCCAAAGTTGCTTTGGTTTTTGAAGTATACACTGTCTCTACAGGAGACTCGTGAACAGGAATTCTATCCACCACCGATACATTTTGACTGATAGTCGATCGCATCAAAAAGTTCATTTTCCCTCAAAACTTGTCTGCAATATGCAAAAGCATAGCTTATCAACTGGAGAAAAAAGAATAACCTACCGACTAAACATCACAAAATCAGCATAAACAGTTCAATTGGATTGAACATGAGACACGAGTCAAATAGAAGTACACACACAAAAAAAGTGTAATGGCCATATGAAATCACGTGACTTGTGAACTACAAAGACACGAATCGATTTCGGATCCAATAGATACGAAACCTCAGAACATAAAAGTTAATGGAGATGAGAGTGAGATGGTGACCTGATCGTAAGATCAAACCGGGAAGTCGCCGGAGATATGAAGGAGAAGGAAGGGAGAGAGCAAGAGGAAGAGAAAGTTCCGGGCTTGACAATGGTGCCCGGCTCGATCTGATTTGTGAATCCGGTGAAAGGCTCTTCTTTTTAATTTTAGTTTTCATTTCTATTTTTTTAGTTATTTTTAATTTTTGTTTTTCTTTTAAATAAATTTTTTTAATTTTTGTTATCACTGCTAATAACTACATATTAAAAAAAATTTAAAGATAAAATTTTTAATTAAATAAATTTATTTTAAATTCTTATACAATATTTATTAATAAATTATTTATAAAAATAGTTTATTTTATTTAAATGAATAATTAAAAATTTTAATTTAATTATAAATTAACATTTATTTTTAATGTATTTTAATTATTAAATCAAAATTTATTTAAAATTTGGATATTTTGAAAATATTTTAAATTTAATTACATTTATAAATAAATTTCTTTAATTAAATTAAAAATAAAAATAATAAGTAAAATTAAATTATTCATAATTCATATTAATAATTAATTTTAGTTAATTAAATGTATAATATTAAATTAAATTATTTATAGCTCTTAAAAATAATTAATATATTAAATAATATTTAAGAAAAAAACCATTATTTATGGCCTTCATAATTTTTGAAAATTAGAAGAAATCAAAACAATAAACAATAAACAATAAACAATAAACTCAAACATGCAAAAAAATTTTGAATTTATAAAACAAAAAATGAAAACAAACAAACCCTTGTCTTATCTGGATATGTTTTTTGGTTGTATTTTAGAATAAAATAAAATATTTTGATGAGTTTCTTTTTACAATTTTTGCTTTTAGTTTCTTATTAATTTCATAACTTTTGGAAATAAAAAATTGATTTCATCATAAAATAATTTCATTATTAATTAATTATATTATTTGAGATAAAAGACAACTTCTTTTTATGTAATTTCATCAATTCTATTAAAATTTTTTGTATTTCAAAAAATCTGTGGGTGGCCTTTATATTTTGTTAAAAGTTAAAATTTATCTTTTTGTTAAGTTGTGTCATTAACACTAGGTGACCTGAGAATTTCCAGATAAGTACTACTTCATATTAACAGTCACAAAGTAAGGGGTGATTAGAAGTTAATCATGTATATATTAAACACATTAATTTATTATATTTATATATAACTATTCATATTAAAAATAAAAATAAATTAAAATAATATGTAATATTAATTAATTTTATTAAAAATAAATTATTTATTATATAATAATTATTAATAATGCATTTATAAGTTCAAAAAGATAGTAAATTAAGTCTTTTATTAAATTTTATTTATTAACTAATAAAACTAATAAATAAAATGGTCTATTAATAAGCAATAATAAATAGTTTGATCAATTTTTCTACTAACAAATAAAATTATAAATTTTTGTTATCATATTTACATCTCATTATTTATATCAAAATATTTGAATAAATATTTAATATATAATGTTAATTTATTTTAATAATGAATAGTATATTAATTTATCATACTTTATTAATAACTTAAAATATATTAATCAATTAATCACAAAAGTAAATTAAGTTATTTTATTAAATAATATTTTAAATATATAGAAATTTATTTATTATTTTTAGTATTAATAAATAATTATTGATTAAGATGTTATTCTCAATGTGAATGCTGATTAACTTTCTTTTATTATTTTGTCCTACTGATCTTAATGCTAATATTTAGTAGTTTTTCATTTTTTTATCTATCTGTTAGATTTTGAATCAATGTTAATTAATTTTTATCTCATTGACCCACTAAACCTAATGTAAATATTAAGAAATTTTCTTATTTAGTAAGCTCCTTGAATTCAATGATAGTATTGAATAATTTTTAAAATATTATTACATAATAAAAATTATTATAATATATTAACAATCTTATATATTAGTCTTATTATATAAAAAATTAAAAATTCAATGAAATACTTAATGTACTATTATTTTAGTCTTATTAATATATACTAATTTTTTAATTTTTGATATAGGTTATGATATGTAAATATGATTAATAAATAATAAGAATTTTTATAATTACATTTATTAGAATTAGATGTCAATCAAGTTAGTTATTCATTGCTTATGAAAATATAAATTATAAGTAAAAATTAGAAGTGGATCATATATTATTACTGTTACTATATAATACATAAAAATCTAATAACAGACATAATTATTATTATATTAAAATTAATAAATTTATTGGTATAATTAATAAATATATTAATTTTTTATTTTTAACGAACATAAAATAATATTACACACTATTATATATTTATACAACAACAATAACAACACCAGTAGAAATATCGCTGACACGTAAAATTTGGGGAGGTCTAGTAGTACGCAGTCTTATCCCTAACTAGTAAAAAGACTGTTTCTAAATGACCCGCATAATGATGATGATGATGATGATGATGATGATGATGATGATGATGACGACGACGACGTTGATAATATTATTATATAGTTAATATAAAGTAATAATATATAATCAAGATAAATGAATAAATCAATTTATTTGATATATAACACTCATATGATTTGCCAATTCCTAAACACTGTCTTGTGGTTTGATTGTCCACGTGTCCAAAAATTATCACTTCATTTGTCGTTAACAACAAATTTTAATAAAATGACTAATCTTGGACTTTTTACAAAAAATGAGGGCCTCCTAGGAGACTTCTAAAGCATAATTGGTATTGGTGGAATTGATAAAACCACAAAGAATGTTGATGTCTTTTATACTATTCTTCAATTACTTAATATTAATTACTAACAAATATTTATGAGTACCATAATTTGATTGTTTCATAATCAACATTTAATTTATATTTAGATATTCCTCCATTGACCTAAAAGGTTATCTTGACTAAAACTGCATGTTTGCATATATGAGAATTTAAAGTTTTATTTTCGTGTTAAGTTAAAAAAACAAAAACAAATGATACATCTTTAATAAAAACATGACATGGGCATAAAGCCTATCTTATTAATCAGGTTTGAATCTTAAAAGCCCACTACTCTTATAATTTGACATGTAGAAACTCCTCAATTTGTAAGGAACCTTCACTTATTAAATTAACTAATTCATTTATAAAGTTAACTAGGCATTTAGTTAGTTCAAATATAACTATTTATCATAATTATGGTTTTATCTTTATGGTTCACCGTATCTTAATTTCTTTTATTAAGCTGAGAATTTTAATTTATGAAGGCATCAAAAGAAAATGTTAGCAACAATGAGGTTATGACTTGGTTGAGAGCTTTACAATCTCATAGACTTTGATATGTTATATTGAAACTATTATTACAATTATTTGTAATGCAAATATTGGTAAATTTTTTAATTTCATTATAGTGGTGTGCTAGAAAGAAATGGCAAGAAAAAAAATAAGATGGGGTCAAGATCAAAAAGATAAAGGATATGAGTATTGATGAACTTTAGTATACTAGAATTAAAAAGAGTGTTGGATGATAAAGGACATCGAGTAGTATTTATGTTTTATAAACTTTCCGAAGAATAAATAAAATTCTTAAACTGTCAATGCTTAACTACATGCAAGAATTGATTATCACAATGTTCGAGTTTATTATGAGCATGGTTAAGAGAATCTTTTAACATATGGAGCATCATCTCACTCTGAGGCAAGTAATGATTGTGAAACTAATACACAACAAAATACGAGTGTGAATAAACAAATATTATTCCAAGTTCATGTTGAATAAGATGGTGAATATTTCTTTGTTATAAAGATAAGTGAATCTAAATATGATTCATTTAAAGACAAAATATATGTAACTAATTATGAAGAATATGTTATCGTAAGAGCAAATGAGAAGAAATGTGGAAAGAAGGTTTAAAGTAGGTTTCGATGTGACAGTGTTTGAAATGGGGTTGGAAGCAATAAAAGGACTGCAATAAAGAGGTAGATTATTCAAAAAATTCATAAAGAGAAGAAGAGAGTTCATATGGTTGGTATATTGAATATGAGAATAATGATGTTGAAGTTCAATCACCAATTTGTGATGATGATGGATGGTGCAAAACACCTGTCATAAAGAAGAAATAAATTGTGATTCCAAAAGTGGAAATGAAGGATATTCAATTTGAAATTGGCATGATGTTTAAAGTCGAGAAGTAGTCCAAAGAACAAACAAAAATTATGCAATTACAAATACATATGATGTTTCAATGGAGATCTTTGGTGTGAGAATGGAGGTTGTTTGTAAGCCACAGTGTCCCTTTAGGGTATATGTTAGTTGAATTGGAAATGAAAAATATTGATTATAAAGATATATTAAAAAATGCATATTTACAAGAAAGTATGAAAAATAAGCAAGTTAGTAGAAAATGTATGACAAATGAATATTTACACAAGTTTAGTAGGAACCCGAACTAGCCAATTAGTGAAATGATGAGGTAAATTCAAAGAAAGTAAACATTATAGGTGACTAAATCCCAAAGCTAATAATGCTAAATCGAACATATTATGATACTATAAGAATTTATAGGAGGTCATTATGTGAAATTATGATCTTAAAGACATGAGTTATGATAGGTTAACAAAAAAGGGCAATTCATTATTCAAACAAAACTTAATGAAAATATGGACAACCAATGTCCAAAGGTTTTATGTAGAATTTATTATATTAAAGTATGATTTTCTTATTATTTGTAGGAAAATAACTAGGCTGGATGGATGTTTTTTATGACATTCCTTGGAGTTACTTTATTAACTGTAGTTGGTCTTAATGGAAACAATCGTATGTTCCTTATATCTTGGTTTATGGTCGAGGGAGAGAATTATAATTAATCGTCTTCGTGACGATCTAAACATAAGCAAAAATGCGTGGACTTTTGTAAATGATCAACAAAAGGTGATCTCTAAGTATTCAAATTTGTTTATGATCGTTTCTACATATGCTTTAAATTCTTCTACTCACATTAAATTTTTTGTTATTTCCTTTTTTGTTATTAGGGATTCGTAGGTGCGTTAAAGAATCTCTTCATAGAAGCTAAGTATAAAAGGTGTGTTTGACCTATTTATGCAAATTGGTCTAGTCTATATAAAGGCCACATATGTAAGAGTTTATTTTGGCAAGTGGTGAATTGCATAACAAAAGTCGAATGCGATGAGATAATGAAGCAATTGAAAATTTTATCAAAGAAGACATACGATGACTTGAAAGTAAGGAAACTTGAGAATTTTGTGAATTAATTGGTGAGCATAAGAATAAAGTATGAAATTGTGCATAATACCATATAAAAGACATTTAATGGAGTTATTTGTGAAGCCTTTATAAAAAGCTTAGTCAATATGCTAGAAGATACTCAAATTGTCTTAATGACTTGGATTCATAAAAAAGACATATAATGATCAAATCTCATATATGTCCAAAGGTAAGGAAGAAGATAAAGGTTATAAAAGGATGCAAGGTACTATATCACTAAGATTAATTTGAAGTTTGAAGTCATGTATTTTACAGATGATTTACAAGCAAGTACTTGTCAATGTAGACTTTGGAATTTAACAAACATCTTATGTAAGCATGTAATGGCTTATATATCATATCAAAGGAAGGATATCAATGCTTATGTGAGTTGATATTACAAGTGTAAATGTTTTTTGAAGAGTTATCAGTATGTTATAGATTCTATTAGTGGTCTAAAATTTTTGCCAAAAACCAAAAACTTACAACCCATATTACCTCATGTAATTAATAAGATACTTGGAAAACCCCAAAAAGCTAGAAAAAGGAAGAACTAAATAATCCAAACAAATTGAGCAAGGTATGAGCAGTCATAAAATGCTAATATGTGCTAATTACATTATATTTTTAGCATGATTTTAAGAATATTTAGCTTATATTAGGAGAACTTTTATATTACTTACTACTTAATTTTCCTAATATTTTATTTATAACCCTTATTTAAGCTCTCTAATGAATAAAAAGTGAATTTCAATAATTTAGAGCCAATTTGGAGGAATTTTGGAGGAATATAGTTTAAATATAGTCTTATGTTCACTAATAAGGCATATTCACAATACTGTGTTCATCTAATATAGCAAAATAATGCATTCTGCTTCTTAAAAACTTGGCATATAGAGGAACTAACAAAAATACAAAACTGTGTCCCCCTCCTTGTGTTATAAATAGGTGCTTTCAGCTTCTTCTATAGATTAGATACACGAAGGGCATGACTTTGACATAGCTCTATATTTTCCAACACAAAACGTATAAGACATTGTGCATATAACTGTGTTACAATAGAGGAGTCTTGGACATGAAACAAAATGTAAACCTAACATAAGGTCAATATAGTACCATATTGTTGGCGCATATTGGCAATTTACACAAATTAAGGTTTATAACAACATCGAAGGAAAATGAGACCAATATAGGCCTATATTGGTCCTATATTGATATAAATCCTAGAGTTTCATAAAATAAAATAAAAAAGAAAAAAAAAGAAGAACAAAGGGAGAGACGTTTAGGAGGTTAAAATTTAGTTGAAAAGCTTAGTAGACTTGAGAGAATATCAAAGAGAAGCAATCTTAAAGGAAAGCAAGATTTTATCCAAATTAATTATGAAGCCTCGAGATTTATGAATCATAAGCTCATTCTTATTTCTTGTTTCTTTATTGTTCTTTGCTGGTTTTCTTTATACTATTACAAACAAAATTAGGATTTAGATTTAGATTTAGATTTAGATGAGATGAATTGTAAAATTTATGTTGTGGATTGCATTATCTGATTTAATAGAAAGATTATAGTTTTCTAGAGAATTATTCATGTTTGGATATTATGTTGAATTGCATGAATGAGTATTGAAGATTCAATATTCATATTTTTACTTTGAGACCGAGAGATGATATGTGTAAATAAATCACAACATGAATAATGAGTGATGAATAGGTTGCTAAAGATAGAACTACATAATCTTTTTTACTTAGAGTAAAACCTATCAAGGGAATTCACAAAGTGATTGAATATGTTCTTAAATTACCTTGGTTAGAAAAATTGGGGTCAATTATTTGAGTATAAGGACCACATTGTTTAAAAGAGAATATAGTTGTAAGCTAAAAATTTCTATTAGTCCAAGTAACTAGAGATAATCACTAAATTGGGATAAATTTACGTATGGTAAAGTTTTATTAGGAATCTTCATCTAGATCTATTCTACATGTTGATTATTTTTTCTTACCTCTCGCCTTGATTGATTATCTCTTATTTGTTATTTTAGTTTTATTCATTTTCCTTTCCTAATTTGATCATTTATTTCATCTATTTAGTTAGACTATATAATAGAAATACGATAATTACTGGTAGTTATAGTCCTTGTGGGATTGACACCCGAACCACCTGAACTATATTGTAGAAAATGGTATGTGCATTTGCCTAGTGATTTATTAGTATTATTTGTGTGATTTATTTTATTTTTATCATATTAGATGCCATCATTGTTATAAATGAGTCATAATAAAAGAGTGAATAAAACAAAGATTAATGTTGGACAATCTAAGATTAAGTATTTATATCCATTATTAACAACTATCCAATTAGAAGACCTAGACAATCAACATTTATAAGGTCACCATCTATCTTAAGAAGGGAGAAAAGGGAGGTTGGAGAATATTTACCTTTATTTCTTAATTACTTTCAAACTATTTAACATTATTTTTTATATTTCTACAAGCATTTCAAGGATATAGAGTAACATCCAGAGAAGTTAGTATAAAAACACTTATTTTATAGTTTTTTTAACTAATTTAATTTTTTTTACTAGTTATATGTAATTATATCTTAAGTGCTAACATTGTATGTGTTTATGATGTTTTATAGAAGAGTAGAAGTCAATTTTAGGTACTCAAACCTCTAAAATGCAACACAAATAGAACTCAAGCTTATGAAAATACAGTTGTTAATACAAATGCAAAAAAAAAAAAAAAGCTTAACAGAGTAGTAGAATCAAGTTAAGGGTGAAATGATCAAATAAAAAAATCTAAAGTTATTGATGGTGAATCTAATGCATATTGAACCATGTCTTTATATTTTGATTGTTGTAATTTAGTTGAGACTTTAAACTTTATGTTCCATTATGATGTTGGTTGGTATGAAATGTTTATCTTTTTTTGTTCCTACTTTGCTTGGATAGGGTGTAGAGTTACTTATACGCTTATTTCTCATTTTGCTTCCTTATGAAATTAATTTCTAATTTAATTTTATTGATGTAACCTTGCTATAATTGTTACCTTATTGTATCCTTAAGATCTATTTTAGTTGCTCCTCCATTTTATGCATATTGTTTCATATAGTCGAGAACTAGCATTGACTAGTTTATGTTGAACAGATCCTTAATAAATTTAACAACTCATCTCTATCGAGTTATAAAAATTAGAGAATAAACTAAGTTTTGAGGACTCTTATGGAGGTGTTTGTAGTTGTGGCTATGGTATTTTATTAAGGTAATTTTAATCCAAATTGGTTATTAAGTTTGCATTTTATGCACTGAGCAAGATATTTCTTTTTTATAGAAGAATATGAAATATATAAAATGCTCTTTATTCTCTTTTTCTTTTTTTTAATATGGAAATTATAGTATAATTACATCATACAACTATCCAACACTACATCTTCTATTTTAAGAACGAAGAAGAGGGAGGTTGTGAATATTCATCTTTATTTCTTAATTACTATCAAAATGTTTAACATTATAACTTTTATATTTCTACAATTAGTTTAAGGATATAGAGTAACATTTAGAGAACTTAGTATAAGCACATATTTTTATAGTTTTTACCTAATTAAGTTTTTGTACTGATTGTAAGTAATTCTATCTTAAATGCTAACATTTTATGTGTTTATGATGTTTTATAGATGAGTAGATATTAATTTTAGATGTTCGAACCTCTACCGAGCAATGCAAATATAACTCAAGCTTTAGAAAGTAAAATTGCTAATACAAATGCATAACCTAACACTCAAAAGTAGAAGGGGAATCAAGTTAAGAATGAAATGATCAACTCCAAAAAATATAAAGTTATTGATGGTGAATCTTATACATATTGAACCATGCCTTTATGGTAATTCAGTTAAAACTTAAACCATTGTGATTGTTGTAATTTGGATGAGACTTTGAACATTGTATTCCATTATGATGCTAAATGGTATGAAATGTCTTCGTTTTTTTCCCTACTTTGTTTGGATGGTGTGCAAAGGCAATTATGTGCTTGTTTTTAATTTTTCTTCCCTATGAGCTTAATTTCTTATTTACTCGTGTTCATGTAACCTTATCACAATTGTTACCATATTGTAGCCTTAAGATATATTTTAGTTGCTATTGGACTTTGTGGATGTTGTCTCACATAGTTGAGAACTAGCAATGATTAGTTTATGTCAATCAAATCCTTAATAAATGTAACAACTCTATCTCTATAGATTTATAAAAATTAAAGAATAGGCTAGGTTTTGAGGACTCCTATAGAGGTGTTTGTGGTCGTGAATATACTATTTTATTCTGGTAATTTTAATTCAAATTGGTCGTTAAGTTTGCATTTTGTGCATCGAGTAAGAGATTTCTTTTTTATAGAAGAATATGAAATATATAAAATGCTCTTTACTCTAATTTTCTTTTCTTTTCTTATTGTGGCAATCACATTATAATTGCATTATACAAACTGGATATTTTAATAGTATCATATAACTAGTAATCTCACCATTATTACTGAGTCACTATATTATAATGATTAATGAACATTCAAATTATGGCTATTACAATGTAGTTTAGATATATGAGAGAAAGAAATGAAGATGATTATGTCCATGCCATGCTAAAGCATGTCCATCTTTGTTCCATGTATAATAAATCAAGTCAACATACAAATTGCATCTTAAAGAGTTGCAATAAGTACATAAAATAAGTGTCATAATTAATATTAGGGCAAGTACGTTAGCCCCGGAATTTTTTTTTTACGTTATTAAGCATGATTAGAGAAATTTGAGTAATGATGAATTGAATTAAGTTGGTAATTAATTAGTATGATAACATAAATTAAGGTTGGTAGCATGAGTAAATGAAATTAAATGTGTTAGTATGGTAGCATTTATTATGTTAGGTAGCATGAGTTAATATACATTAAAGGTCCAATGGGCTTGGGCTTAAGTGGGTTTAAATGAAAGTGTAGAAGAAAAGGGAAGAAGACTTGTGATGGGCTTAAATGCTTGGGCTTAAGTGACTTGAGGGAAGTATAAAAGGAAGAAATTAAAGAAGAGAAGAGAGTGGTCTTGCATTAAAGAGAGGGAGAGCCGAAAATTTAGAGAGAAAAGAAGAGGGGAGATCGTGGAAGGAGAGAAG
>JAOSBM010000001.1:2870848-2886054 GCA_027568955.1 Erythroxylum tenue
AAAGGGAAAAGCAATTCGACCATTGTAGGAAAGTTATGGCTTCCGCGCCAAGGTTTGTTGTTTGGACTTAGGGCTTGCGGCTCGGTTGATTTTGCTTCGAGGGTTCGTAGGGATAACCCTATTTGTGGCCACCCGCTAGTGTTTTTCGTTTGCGCTTCGGATCGTTGGGTTCCGGGAACGCGGTTCGACACCAAGGTCGGGCCTCGGGAACGGGACCCAACACTCAGTCTCTAGAATTGCGTAGAAGCCAATGTGAAAATGTTCCACGTAGACACTTTGAAATAGAAGGTGGGTCCTTCTTGAGCATTTATGTTTATGCTATAAGCCTTCTTCTTTTGAAGAAGCAATGAGCTCACCAATTTTGAGTAAATGGCTTACAGCAATAGAAGACAAGATAGAATCCATAGTTAAGAGCCATATGTGAGACTTAGTCAATCTATCTATTGAGCGCAAAACCACAAGAAACAAGTGGGTCTTGAAGGTTAAGCGCAAGGCAGATGGATCAATCAATAAGTATATGGCCTGATTAGTAGTGAAAGGTTACACCCAAAAGGAGAGTTCGGACTATGATGAGACATTTTCTCTTGTGATAAGATTTATGTCTATTCGCCTTATCCTAGCTATTATTGCACTTTTGGATTTTGAGTTGTTAAAAATGGATGTTAAAACGACATTTCTCAATGGAGAAGTAAATGAAGAGATCTATATGGATCAACTCGTTGGGTTTTGGGTAAAGGGACAAGAGCATAAAGTGTGTCGCTTGGGACGTTCCATTTATGGCTTAAAACAATCATCTAGGCAATGGTATCTTAGATTTCATCAAGCCATTACATCGGTAGGCTTTGTAATGATTGAAGAAGACCATTGTGTATACATAAAGAGACAAGAAAATGTGTTTCTTATATTATCTTTATATGTAGATGATATTTTGATAGCTGGGAATGATATGGAGATGATCATTGCCACTTAAAAGTGGTTGTCCTCTACTTTTGAGATGAAGGACATGGGTGAAGCAAATTATATTCTTGAGGTTAAGATCTTGAGGGATCGTTCTAATAGATTTCTGAGTTTGTCTATATTAATAAGATCTTGGAACGTTTCTATATGCATAACTACAAACCTATTAACACTCTAATGAACAAAGGCCTATACCTAAGTATGGATCAATGTCTTAAAACGGAGGAAGAAAAACAACAAATGGCTAAGGTGTCATATGCAAGCGTTGTCGATAGTCTAACGTATGCTATAGTGTGTACTCGACCCGACATATGCTTTGTAGTTGGGATAGTTGGTAAATATCAAAGTAATCCTGAACCTGCGCATTGGGTAGCGATCAAAAGGATACTTAGATATCTAAAAGGATCCACTAACATAACTTTATGCTATCAAGGTAGGAGCCTCAAATTGGTTGGATATAGTGATGTCGATGGATTTGTTGATAGAGACGAGAGAAAGTCCACATCGGGATATGTTTTCATTCTTAGAGGAGGAGCCATTTCTTGGTGTAAGCAAGAAACAACATTACATGTCATTGTCCATGATGGAGTTTGAGTATGTTGCATGTACCTCAGTGGTGCAAGAGGTGATATGGTTGAGGAGATTTTTTTGGAGCCTCAACATTACCGAGCATCTTCGTGAGGCTACAATTATTTATTGTGATAACACAGCTGCGATTGCCTATGCAAAGGACCCAAAGTATCATGGAAAGACAAAGCATATAGATACTCGCTACTACTTTATCTGTGATATCATTGCACAAGGACATATTGTCCTAAATCATGTCTTTACTAGAGATATAATAGCTGATCCTTTTACTAAACCCATTGCTAGAGATGCTTTTCAAAAGCACATTAAGGGTTTAGGTTTGTTCAGGATTCGATGTATTTTTACATTTGCTTATGTATTAATGAAATATGTTTTTCATTTTAATCTTATGTGAATTTGTATAGTAAATTTAGGTTTAATTGAAAATGGCACATATCTAAAAATTGTCACCAGGCTTGATGTTGCTCTCTCACACGAGAACATCCCTCGAGTGCTATGATAGCGAGTGGGATAAGACAAAGTATTGCAAGGTACCAAATGATAGGCAATCTCTTTAATTACTGTGGAGTGATTAAAGATTTTGTATGTCGCCTTAGCTAAGTGCTAAGATAAGACTTGTTCAGTCAAACATGGAAAGTGTATCCATGTAGCCTCTATGAAGCCAGATTTGAGTCTATGGTAGCTCGAGTCAGTCACTTTCTGGAGTGACTAGACTGTGTTTTGTATGGTGTTATTTAGAGCGTGACAAACCCTTAATGGGAGCTCCATCGTAGCATGCACTTTATATTACATGTACTTGAGATGACTGAATAAGGGAGTGATGAATAGGTCCCTTCTTCATCACTGTGTGTACCCTATGGACATCTAGTCCACCTCTATACCCTTTGAAACTTTGACCTATGTCATGAAGTTGAGAATTGGTGTTGCTACTTTAGCATATTATCCAAGGGCCAAAAATGATACGGTCCAGCAGAGTATGAGTAGGAAAGCAACCAAGACAAATTGACATGGGTGTCTAAGAATTTTTTTTTTAAATATCACACAAGCTATTTGTGACTCATTGCCTAGGCGGTTACAAAGACATTTCTTATCGATAGGCATGAGTTGTCTATATGGTAACTATGAGTACAAATACATTGTGGGATTTTGCATAGCTCTTTGTGAAAAGAGGGATCAGAGATGCAAAATCTAGTGTGATTAGAAATGATTTGAGGTATAACGAGACCTTGAGTGACGTTATATTAGTTTGATGGTGACTTAATGTAATGATCCTCTCGTCAGTACCTTTCTCGTATGGTCACATGCTCCACTTTCTGTATGACAATGAGCATCAATATTTGAGGTTGAGAAATATAACATGAGTTACTGTGAACAAAGCATTTATTGTTACGAATAGGCATGCGTTGTTCTTTTTAAAGCATGTGTTGCCAATGGAACATGTGTTGTTGCCATTGTGTACAAGTGGGAGATGTAGCAAAGTAATGTGTCCAAATTGGCACAAGTAAACCAAAGTGGATAAGTAAGCTTGGTCTTACAAGAAAGACAAAGCTAACAAGTAGTTGGGTACTTATGGGAGTATCTAACCATGTTTTTCTCTGCATAAGTTGTAAAAAGAGAGTATGGATAAAGAAGTTTCTCCCTCTCGCACTTAAGACTCTCCCAAAAACATTGAGTTCTCCCTTATGTTCTTATCTCTTAGAGCCATCATCCACAAAGCTTGGGATTTGGGATGTGAATTAGAGTGAGTAACTCTGGTAGCTGCTCACAACATCGAAAAAGGGTAAATTTGAGTTACATTGGAACCATTAGATCACAAGGTGGACTTGTAAAGTAAGAACATAAAGAAATGGACTTGTTATATTAGAGAGGTAAGGTCTCACCACACCTTCCAATACACACTCAATAAAATACTCATAAGTTTAAGTTTCAGTATCTTATAATGTAATCCTCCACGAACAAAACTTTATAATATAAATACGTTAAGAGCATGAATTATCATGTCAAGAACTCAAGCTTTAACATGGCAAGGGGAACGTACCTATGGGAAGTCATTGTAATTAAATTCATAAGCAATGGCTTCAAGTGATAAAACAAAGAGAGAAAATTAAATTAGTAAATACTCTGCAATCAACTTATAAAGAATCAACATCAAAGATTCTTAGTGACGATTTAGTAAATCCAGACAAAGTGATGATGTTACCCGTAATACTCTCGATGACCTTAATTGATAAACCAAAGCTTAAAGGATAAAGGGTATCTTTAAGATTTAGAAGTTGATTATAAATTATATTATATTATAAAGATTCTCAATTGTATAGGTGACAATACTAATGACTAAATGAAAAAATATCATCACCAAAACCCAGTAGAAGTATCGCTGAGACACGGAATCTAAGGAAGTTTAATAGTACACAGCCTTACCCCTACTAGTAAAGAGGCTATTTCTAAATGATCCACATGAATGAATGAAAATAAAAAGAAAAATAGAAAGGGAAAATAAATAAATAAAAGAATAATAAATAAAAGTAAAATTAAAAAACCAAATAAACATAAACATAAACATAAAATAGTAATAAGGAAAAATAAAATAAAATAAAATAACTAATATATATAAATACTAATAAAATAATAATAATAATAATAGAAATACCAAGAATAATAATAATCATAATAACATTACTAATCGTAAACATAATAATAATACCAATACCAATACTAATAATACGTCATTACCACTAACGCGAACTACAAAAGACATGAGTTAAAAGATATAAGAGAACTATCATGATCTCTTTACGAGGAATCCTTTACTTGAATCTTAGCACGTCAAAGTTTTCTACTGTGGATCATGTTTTCGGTAAGGTCCAACATTGTAATATCTTTTTTTATCACCTCCCCCTAATTCTACTTAGGCCTTTCTATTTTTCTCTTACAATCTTTAAATACAATCTTCTCACATCTTATCACTAGAGCATCTAGGTTTCTCCTTTTAACATGTTTAAATCACCTAAATCTTGTCTCTCTTAATTCGTCCATAATATTAGCTACCTTTAATTTGTCTCTTACCATGACATTTTTTCCCTTATCCCTTTTAGTAAGGTTACATATCTAATGGAGCATCATCATCTTCGTTACCATTAGATTATGACTATGAATTTATCTGATGAGCCAACACTCTGCTCCATAGATCATAGTTGGTCTAATCGCTAAACGATATAATTTACCTTTAAACTTCCCAAAAGGGAGATGTTTATATAAAACAAAAGAGATATTATATTTCTTTTTTTAAAATTTTAAATCAAGTATTTGATATGTAAATTTATATGGATATCATTTATTAAATAGTTATGCTAAAGTAGCATGTTACATTAGCAACTTTAACTAGATATTAATGGACTACTTTTAACAACAGGTAAAGTTACTACTTTTTTACAAAAGAAGTCAGTCACAGTCACAGAAACAACTTCTTTGTAAAACGTAAAGGAAAGATTGGATATAATTGATGTCTTTCTCCTGACCTTGCTAAGCGGGGAGTCTTGTGCATTGAAATTGTTATTGTTATTATTATTTTTGAAAATTTAAATATTTTATTGTTTTTAATAATTCAAATTATTACTATAAAATTAATTAAGGTTGAAGATTTTGATTTTGATTTTAATTTTAATTGTAATTCACCAAAACCAAACTGGAGTGGTCTACTGACCTACGGAGCAACGTGGAACACCCTTATTGTTTCTGATCCATTCTCCAACGAACTAAACCCAGAACCCTACCAAGAAAACTTCACTAATGGCGATCAAGAACCACTTTTTTCTCATATTTCCTTTTATTGTCTTTCTCTCGTTGCTCTGCTCGTCGAATCTAGCCCATGCAGGATCGTTTTTCTCTGCAGTAACAGGCGGAAACTGGGTTGTTCTCCAAGAAAGCATAGGCATCTCCGCCATGCACATGCAGCTCCTCAAAAACAGCAAGGTTATCATCTTTGATCGCACCGACTTCGGCCATTCCAACCTATCTCTCCCTGAAGGCAAATGCCGCTTTAACGACGATGCCGTCAAGCCAAAAGACTGCACGGCACATTCCATCCTCTACGACATTGTCTCCAACACATTCCGCCCCCTCACGCTTAACACCAACACTTTTTGCTCTTCCGGCACCGTAGACTCCTATGGCACCCTCGTCCAAACCGGCGGAGACCGCAGAGGGGAGCGAGTAATACGCACGTTTACGACCTGCGACAACGATTCCTGCGACTGGGTCGAGCTCATCAGCCCTCTCATGAATCGAAGATGGTACGCAACCGATCAGATATTACCCGACGGTCGCATCATTATAGTCGGAGGACGAAGAGTTTTTAGCTACGAGTTCTTTCCCAGGAACTCATTGAAATGGAGCAACAAGACATTGCCATTCTTGGTGCAAACAAGAGACAGTTCTCAAGAAGAGAACAATCTTTATCCTTTCTTGCACTTATTGCCTGATGGGAACCTCTTCATCTTCGCAAATAACCGATCAATCTTGCTCGATTACACGGCGAACAGACTCATCAAAGAATACCCAGTTATGCCCGGTGGTGACCGGAGAAACTACCCCTCCACCGGTTCTTCGGTTCTGCTTCCTCTCCAGCTAGGCAGAGGATTGGAAGCGGAGGTGATGATATGCGGGGGTGCACCGGCCGGAGCACATATAAAGGCTGTTGAAGAGCGTGTGTTCGTCGAAGCTTCGAGGACTTGTGGAAGGCTAAAGGTGACAGACCCGAGACCCGAATGGGTCATGGAGCTCATGCCCATGTCTCGAGTCATGGGTGATATGCTACTGTTACCGAGCGGTGACGTTCTAATTATCAACGGCGCTGCGCATGGAACAGCCGGTTGGGACGATGCCCGAGTGCCGGTTTACAACCCGGTTCTCTACCTTCCGGATGAGGATCCAACCCGGAGATTCGTTGTTCTCAACGGGTCAAAGATTGCAAGGATGTACCACTCCACGGCCGTGCTTTTGCCAGATGGCAGGATCTTAGTGGGTGGAAGCAACCCTCACCCAGTGTACAACTTCACAGCGTATCCCTACCCGACTGAGCTGAGCTTGGAGGCGTTTCATCCACATTACTTGGACCCCTATTATAACGATCTGAGACCGTCCGTTTTGACGGTGGAGACGATGGTAGGCAAGACGGTGTCGTTCAACGAGACGTTTTCTTTGACCTTTGTCTTGGCGACGTATAGGCCTAGGTGGGGGGTTTCGGTGGTGTTGATAACGCCGTCATTCACGACGCACTCGTTTGGCATGAACCAGAGGATGTTGGTTTTGAATAGGTTGAGTGTGATGCAGTTGTCCACGTACGCTTACAAGATTAGCGTACTTGGGCCCACTAATGCTAACGTGGCACCACCTGGATATTACATGTTGTTTGTTGTCCACGTCGGAATTCCTAGTCAAGCTGTCTGGGTTCAAGTGCAGTGAGTCACTTCTTATGCCGATCATGTTTTTGGTTGCAAAATTACTGTCTTCGTCCTTTAATAACAAAAGGAAAGTTTTAATTGACTATGCTTGTTATTCGGAGAACCAAAGTGGAGATGCGGGGTATCGATCCCCGTACCTCTCGCATGCTAAGCGAGCGCTCTACCATCTGAGCTACATCCCCGCATGAGTATGGGTTTATCAAACTCATCCAATTTTTCTATCTTTGTTTTGTCACTGTCACTTCGTCGTGTTTATCAGGGAAAGCTAAGCCACTTTGCTTAATGGTTATTTTCATGCTAACCTTTGTACAAAGTAATTAAATAACATGCTAACTCCGTCAACTTCATAAAAGATTGAACTAGCTTACTGTCTGGGCTATTCAATCTTCAAGACAACGGTTGTTTGCAAGCTAACTACTGAAAAATTCATAAGATACTTTGCTATGCCAAAGGAACTGGGTTCATTTTCAAATCATAGATCTCGAAAATTTCCTTATAACAGTAGTGATTGGCCAAGTAGGAGTTTATATACAGATGGAAAGTTGCTCTTTATAAATACTTGATGTGACCATTTAATGTTTTTATGAAATTGGTCATTATGATCTGTACTTGTACCGATTGGCCCAGAAAAGGTAGTGCAAGAAATTCAAAGCACTCAGGACACAGAGCAGCCAGTAGAACCGTTCCAGGTGATAGTGATTCAAGTTGGTTCCGGAGAGCCATGGTTTGTGCTTGGAATTGTCTGTGACATGGTTAACTACTGATACAATTACCGTGCTCAGGTAATAGCCCATGGCTAAGGATGCCCAAGAGAGAGAAGTAGCCAAAGATCTCATGCTTGAAGGTGCCTGAGTGAAGAAGAATTCCAACAACCCTGCCAATGTGAAAAGATCTGCTGATCCCAGGAACAAGTACTGAAAAGCAATCCAGAAAAAGGTAATTGGCAATGGCTTGGCCGAATCGAGTAGTCCTGAATGCGTAGCGACTCTTTTTCGTTTAATCTCAACGAGAGCTGCCACTGCCATAGCTAGTATAGAAAGAAGTAGTCCAATGCCAATTCTTTGCAGGTGCGTGATGCCCATTTCAGTTTTGGTTACTTTCCTAGAGAATGGAATGATAAAGTGGTCATAAACTGGTGCTAGGATCATAATGAAGACCACAGGGAAAACTGGTAGGGACGCTGGTGGTACTGCCAATGAACCAAGCTTGGTGTCCATGGTTGAAGCTTGTTGAACAGAAAATGTTGAAAGTTGAGCTAGACAGCAGTTGAGCATGATTGTGCAGGCAAATATTGGCAGGATTTTGAGCACAATTTTTACTTCCTCCACTTGCTTGACTGTGCATTCCAAAGCAGCGTGCACCGGCTTATTAACTATTGCCCGATTAAGGCAGCCAAGGGCTTTTGTAGGGGTTTCAGTGGACTCCGTTGGTTTGGTCTGATCATTCACCGTCTTGTTAGTTTGGTTTGAATCAGAAGGGCTGGATGACATGCTCACAATGGCATTGCTTGGACTTCTGCTAATACAAGTATTGATGAAAGCAGCAAGCAGAACCTGTTCAACAGAAAAACCACTAGGCTGTCACCTCCATAATGTTAACGAAGCAATCCAATATACAGGTGCATAACTAACTTACCTTGGAAATGGTGGCAAGAGGACTTCCAGATGGTATTTTGTTTCTGTAAGTGGCTGAGCCAGAGAGGAAGATAAGAAAAGAAAGAAAAATCGCAATCGTAGAGATCCCAAAGCCCCATTCCCACCCTTTGTTGTCTTCAATCCAGACAACGAAGGTGACAGCAATGAGGCCTCCACAGGAGAGGCAAAACACGAAGTAATTGAAGAAGGTTGATCTCAGTTTCCTTCCCTGAGGAGTGCTATGGTCAAACTGTTCTGCACCATGTGATGGTAGCGAGCCCTTGATACCTCCAACGCCAAGTGCCACCAGGTAAAGACCTAAGAACAGCATTGCGGATTTTGCACCATGGACTTCCTGGCACGGAAGGCTGGGATTGGCAGGATCACATTTTGGTGGCTTCAGCGAATCAGACCGAGCTTGCACGGTCAGTACGACCAACCCCTGTTACCAATATAACTAACATGAGACAGGTGTAGTTCCATTTTTTTTAGGATCTTTGTTTTGGGGAGGCTTTTGACAATTGAGCTTAAACAAGTAGGACAAAAGGAGCGTTGAGCAGTAGGGCCATATTCACATGTTTGATAACCCCATCGACTCTTGCCCTTGGACTACAACATATAACATACAGATGGAGACTGGTTTTGAAACGTCAACTACAAAAATGCTAAGCTCTCAATTGTCATGGACAATAAGGGCTATATCCTTACTCTGGCTGTAACAACCAACTTCCAACTTATCATGTACGGTTTAAAATATAGAAACAAACAGTAACATAGGCAATGTCTAGGACAAAGACTCCACCTGGTGGTCTATGAGAGGGACATATGGGTATGGCATATTTCTCACGTCTTAGTGGGTGACATTGGAGACAAGGTACTTGAAGCACAAGACAAAAACACCCAGAAAAAAGACAAATTAGATATTGCTACCGGTTCATCATCTTGGTCCCACCAACACACTGTGGGCCCTATTCAACGTTGCATGTATAAAATACGAGGGACCCCGTCTACTATAATGACAACAATCGAAAAAAATGTAGTTTTAACTACCTTAATTATGTCCTATACATTTCAAAACATGACATAAATGTGATTTAAAAGCATGGAAAGGACCTTTTCATGAATACAATTAAAAGTTACTCCTTCCTATTCAAGATAAGTGTTGTTTTTAGAGGAATGCAAACTTATTAAGAAAGTTAATAAAATGTTTGATATACCCTTATTAACTACACGTTAAAATGCCTTAAAAATATAATCTGTGTAATTAAGATGCGAGAGAAATTAAAAGATAATTTTGGAGGTAAAATCATAAAGATGCATAAAAAGTCACAAACGACACTTATTTTGAATAATTAAAATCTCTCTAAAACGACACTTATTTTGAATAGGAGAGAATACCAAATTACAAGTTTTAGTAGGGAAAAAAATCTAAACTTGTTGAGAGCAAGGATTGTTCCAATCATGACTTTGCCTTGTAGCTAAAGATCCTTTCATGGGCAAGTCTCTTGAGTTGAGCTGCGTTTCCGTTAGCTACAATCCACTGTAATCTTCACATAAAGACCTACCTTTCCCTTTTCAGTTCTTTTCAGATGTCCGTGTTAAACAGAAAAAGCGTGTAAAACAAAGAAGAAAAGATGTATAAACGAAATACACTTTCTTGCTGCAAAGTCAATGCAGCTGAAGGATACACGCGTCATTCACACTTCAATGCAGGAGTGAGAGAGAGAGAGAGGGTTTAGTTTGTTTTTTTCTTTTGTTCCTCCGTAGAACCAGTGAAGTGAGCCTGACGCAATACTTTCAGTTTCATTGGAATTGATGTATCAGGAAGCGTTAAGACAGAACACGAGTTTTATTACTGGTCATTTCCAACTTTTCCCTGGGGAAAGTAACTTGTTGAGACTTGAGACTCTGATCCTATGACGGGTTCAGGGTTTTACTTGGAAGGATTTGGTTTTGTAATCAGAATCTAAAGATTTCTTGTTTCAGGTCTCATCTAGCTCCCCAATTTAGTAGTGGCTAAAGAAACCAGGAAAAAAAAATATCTATCCAGATAAGACAGAAACTGGGAAATGAAAATTACCAGAAATTCAACAGCTGCACTTATCAGGTAGATTTGATAAGTTGTACAGAAAGCATCTGATAAGAATCCACCAAGAAGAGCCAAAAGAAAAGCAGTTCCCATGAAATTAGTGACATTGTTGGCAGATTTTGATGGAGATAGGTTCATGTACTCTGATAAATATATCACCAAATTGCTTGCATTTGCCAAGAACGCCAAGTTCTCCAGTATCTCCACAACTACACCAAATTCACCAAACCATGTCACAGAGACAAAATCTCAGAAATCCCACTTTAAAATCAAGATTTCGATACGGAAAAGGCACAGAATTTGTCAAAACGATTCAAACTTTGCACGCACCCAGGACAAAGGAAGCTGCATACATCCCTCCATGTTTTCCTTGAAGTGCAGGTCTGTTTCTCCAATCAACATAACCATCCCATCGCGTGAGTTGCTGTTCTTGATCCTACAGCAGAAGATCATGATCATAAGGACTTAATCGTATATAGAAAGCAAACACAAAGATGCACCAATGAAGTCAACAACCAAAGGAAGACAGCTTGAAGAATGAAAAGGAGGGAAAAGAGAAATGAAAAGAGAGAGGAAGCCAAACCATTTCTAATCTGCTCTGTTCTTTTCTTTCCTTTTTTTTTTTTTTTCTCAACTTGGTTAAGTTGGGGTTTGGATCTTTGGCTTATAGAGGCGATTTATAGGTGGAGAGGACTTCAAAGAGTTTGGAGGGCAAAAGGGACAGAATGGTCTAAGACCTAAGACAATGACTTCTAATCCTCTATTCCTCACTACGTTACTAAGATTCTTCTTTTATTAACCAATTTCTCTTTTCGATCTTCATTTGGATTGTAGTGTTTCTTTCTTTACGTGCCAATAACAAAATGGCTTAGTCCCAATTTTAAACGTATTGGTAGGTTCTTTCTCCTCGATGCACTAATACAACTATCTTAAAAAAACAAAATTTATGAAAACATGAAAAGGCCCAAAGAGAGATCATAAAATGGTCATTTGACAAATGTCAAAGACCTGCTCCAATTAACAGATATTTAATCTCATCTATGTATTGGTGAGAGATCCTCTGTCCCCTACCCTGTCTCCTATTATGTCTCATTGAATCTCAGTTATTCATTTATATGAATCCCACATAAATAAATTGTTGAAATTTAATGGAACAGAGCAGAGGACAAAAAATCCTGATATCTATGCATCATACATCAATTTTTGTTGATGTGAACGCTATAAATGAATCCCATCAGCCAAAGAATTACAACACTTGGGATTTGGTTTGCCTTTGTTTGCTGCAAATTGCATTTATTAGTTTGTTTACAACAGTAACAAAAAACCAAATTGCATTTACAACACTTAGGATTTGGTTTGCCTTTGTTTGCTGCAAATTGCATTTATTAGTTTGTTTACAACAGTAACAAAAAACCAAATTGCATTTACAACATTTAGGATTTGGTTTGCCTTTGTTTGCTGCAAATTAAATTGCATTTATTAGTTTGTTTACAACAGTAATAAAAATCCAAATTGCATTTATGGTCACCAAAGGCTTAAACAACTCTATCCTCTTTCTGGCTCGATCCCTACATCTCAAAGAAACAATATATAAACAATAGCAACTAGTTGGACTTCTGGTAAAAGAGATCAATTCAAGATGAATAAGGAGAGTGAACAGTTCTTTGTATAATAATTTATTTTTTGCAACTTTATGTTATTTTCCTTCAAGATTACGACTCGATCGAGTGGTCAATAACTACAGAAAGTGAGTCAACAAACGCTTTTTCAAGCCATACCCGCCATTCTCCACTCACCAAGCTTAGTGGTAAGAGCAAGACCGCGGTTATAGTACCTAATGTGCATGAAATAACTGATATACGTGTGGGTTGGGAAGATTAGGATTTAGGGCTACACTTACAAAAATCTGAAGCTAGCTAGCATGTAAAAAGTGTGGGTATTCTAAAGGACTCAAAAGTCAAATTTCTTGTGACTTATTCTGTTTTCTTTCCTGTGATTTAATCCTTATTATACGTGCTTTTTAAAACTATTTTTTGGTCCCTTTTTTTTTAGGATTCGGCTATTTCACATGTGAACTACTAACCCTTAATAGTTTCGTCGAAAGCCTGGGTTTTAAAAACATGTTTTCTTTTACTCCCTTCCTGTTCAAAATAAATGACGTTTTAAAGGGATACACACTTATTAAGAAAGTTAATAAAATATTTAATATACCTTTATTAATTACATATTGAAGCACCTTGAAAATATAATCTGTGTAATTAAGATTTGAGAGAAATGAAAGGGTAATTTTGGATGTAAAATCATAAACATGCATGAAAAGTCACGAACGACACTTATTTTAAATAATTAAAATCATTCTAAAACGACTTTTATTTTGGATAGGAGGGAGTATTATGGAAGAGGACTTGGAAATCACTACGTGGTAACTATTTTTTTAAACTCCAGGAATAAAAATCTTAGTTGTAGATGCACTACAAGAAAATAAGCGTTTAATTATCAATGGAAATGTAAAAGTTTTCCGTCGACAAGTGATTTGCCGATGAAAATTACTGACCGCATGAGTAATTAGAGAAACGGTTGTCGGTAATTTACTACGGTTTTTTTTCATCGCTAATTAGTAATTTTCTTGTAATGTTATTATCATTCTTCTCGAATTCTGTCTTCACAGGCTGAGCTTATCCATTTCCTATTAGATTATATCCTATCAACTTTTTGAATTTCATGGTAGTGCTCGAGGTACCACCACTTGTAGTCCTGTGAAGACAGTCTCTCCTGGAAAGCTTACCCTGAGATTAAGATGTTGTGTGGTTTTGATTGCCTACTGGGGCATTTTGAAATGCCAACTCGACAAATTACAAGATGCCACACTCGTCGACTTAATTTATCATCAATCACCACCGGAGAATATTGGTGATGAATAAATTAACAAGAAGTGTTTCCGTTTTCACATTTCCAATTACGAATTGCCACTACTTCGTTTCCACTTTCTTGCACAATCTGATCATTCTGAACCAAGTGTTGGTAGGTTTTCCAAATCCTTGACCGTCAATTTCTGGTCGTGCAAGAGTTATCGGATAACACAATTATAATGAGTACTGGTTCAGCCTGATTCTGTTGAGGCAGGATGCTGTTGCTTGGATCCATTATTTCGGTAGGTTTGAGCTTGGGAGTGCCTGCAAAACAATAAGGCACGCCGAGGATTAATTGCCGGCAGGCCCCTCCGACGCTTAAGTTAGGCTTTTGGTGAAAGTATCGAGCAGCTAAGAACAGAGAAAATTAGGGTATTAGTCTCGTACTTGAATCATGACAAAGTAGTACCTTATATAAGAAGCAGCTGCTAGGTTTAGGTCTTTACGTATGCATGGGGGGTTGTCACCTATGATTGGGCTGTTGACGATTAGACCTAGGTTTGAGCCTGACACTGCCAACCTAACCAAGTACCATACTTTTAAGTTTCGTGGAAGTTTTCATAAGCTTCAAATAAGTAGACAGATGTCAGAATTTAAAGTTAAAACGCGACAAAAAGGAGTTGCAAAACAGTATAAGTGTAGATGAACAAGTATTAACGATCGATGCAAACATCCCAAATTTTCTTATGGTTCTCACTCTCTTTCATTTTATCCAGTCAAGGAACTCCAAAGTCTGAACAGGAAATAGTTTCTCTTGGGTGGATAAGGCATCCACTTATCTATAATGTTTGAATGAACCCAATTTCAGGATACGTGATCTTTGACTTCTAATTTGGCTTTAAAACACATGCCTCCGAACACAAACAACGTTAATCACCGGGAATTGAGACGTTGAATCTGAAGCATCTCCAAGCTAGCTCCTCGTACAACCAGAGATCAAGTGGAAGAATAGTCAAACGTTAGTACTCTGATATTATTAAAGTGAGAAAAAGATCAAGAACTTCTAGAGCAATTATTAATACGTGCCCTCTAATATAGATTAGGTGAGCAACCACAGCCAAACTAACTTATTTCCAACTCTAAACCAGTTTTACACAACCCTTTTTTAAATGATCAGTTTTAATACGTTTCACGTGGAAACCGGCGTTCAAAGCTATAATTCGGTTGTGCAATAATGAATGGGAAGGACTTGGACATGTAATAAGTCACGTCGAAGAAGAAAGGCATAATAATTAGAAAAGGGCATCGAGTTGCATACGAACCAGGGCATAGGGAATTGAAAACCAAGCAAAATGACAAGTATAAAATCACCAGACCACCACCCCTAGCCCCTCTTTGTCTGTGCTTCGGACAAAATCTGACACCGAAACTACACACGTCGTACACCTCTCCTTTGTTATGTAATTTTCTTGTCGTTTAGGTAAACATTATTAAGCATGTACTCCCTCCGATTCATAATAAGTGTTGTTTTAGAGAGATTTTAATTATTCAAAATAAGTGTCGTTTGTAACTTTTTATGCATATTTATAATTTTACTTCCAAAATTACCCTTTAATTTCTCTCACAT
>JAOSBM010000001.1:2892432-2902685 GCA_027568955.1 Erythroxylum tenue
GTCCACGAATTCTTAATCTCCGGAATGGTTATTCCGTAAGTATTTCACTAACCAAACAAAAGATTACTTAATACCTAAGAATAGGATGGTAATAGAAATGCTATTACCCTCTACCAAACAGGTCGTTAGTGAAACGCAGAATAGGTAAAGACAATCTTTCTCCTTATTATTATTGTTATTATTATTATTATTACTATTATTATTATTATTATTATTATTATTATTATTATTATTTCTCTTCTTCTTCTTCTTCTTATCGTCATCATTATTCTTATTCTTATTATTATTGTTGTTATTATTATTAATTTTCTTCTTCTTCTTCTTCTTATCATCATTTTTATTCTTATTCTTATTATTATTGTTGCTATTATTATTAATTTTCTTCTTCTTATTATTATTAATTTTATTATTATTAATTATTTATTTTCTTCTTCTTCTTCTTCTTATTATTATTATAAGGAAATTAATAATAATAACAAGAAAATTAATAATAATAATAATAATAATAAGAAGAAAATTAATAATAATAATAATAAGAAGAAGATGATGAAAATTAATAATAATATAATAATAATAATAATAAGAAAATAAATGATAATAAAATAAAATAAAATAAAATAAAATAATAATAATAATAATAGTGGAGACTATAATGGATATTTTGGTCTTTTTGTTAGTTATTCCTTTGTCATCTCAAATTTATATTTTCAAAACAAACATTGACATATATCATCATTAGAAATTCTTAGCAATAAACAAAACTAAGTAATACCTATTCCATTATATTCTTCATCTATTATATTCCTAAGAATAACCATTCCATTCCTATTTATTCCAGCAGATGAACCAAACACCCTGTTAGAAGATGTGATCTTTTCGCAAGTACCTTATATGTGTGTCATTTTAGTAAGTAGGGACAAGAATACGTTATAAGACAATGAATGAGATAGTTTATTCACCAAAAAGATTGTTACAACTTAAGGTGAGACTTCCAGCAATTCCACTTACAAATATTACACATGTATAAATTACCATCACAACATTTTATGGAAGTTATATAATAGTTAAGTATGAACCAATACAACCCTTCAGACATGTTTACCCATATGTTTTTCTTACGGATGTCCTTATAATAGAGGATTGGTACAAGAAGCAATTAGATCACCTTTTCTAACTGATTACCTAACATAACTAAGAACTATCAACCGAAATAACTACCATAACTGTCAAACTGCTACTAATCCATCTAGTATCTAGGATAATCCTAGTTGTTACATAAGTCTTTTATAAAGTTCTTAATTGATAATCTGAACTTTGGCTGAGTCAGATTATTGCTTGAAGTCTCAAGCAAGTTGTCTTGCTTTCCTTGCTTAAGCTTGCGTTCCATGTTTGATCAACTTTGCTCAGCATGTTGCGAGCAGTTACTTGCTATCAAATTTGTTCCAATTCTGCAATGGGACTTGCAAATCTCCCACATCAAAAGGAGCCAAAGACCTCTGAGGAGGTTCTCAAGTTATATCTTGATCTTGTCCTCAAAGTGTCAAAGAGAGGTATCTCTTTTCGAAATTGCATCAACTTCTTTTATTTTTCATTGCACCAAGAATTCCATCCTTTCGTTCTTCTTATGTTGTCCTAACAATTGGTGGTTAAGAATTGTACTTATTTCATCACCGAATTGCTTTCACACCATTGTATGGGCTCGCTTTGCCTTGCTACATTCTGGTTCTTTGTTATCCTAGTAAAACCTATGCAAAAAATTACATGGAAAGTAAGATGTATTTTTAGTTTTTAAAGCAACTTTAAATGATAAGTGACATTCCTAACTTGCTTGATGACTTTGAAGGGACCACATACTTAGGCATCAATCCTTTATGAGCTACCTTCCCACTTATCATTTTACAAATTTAGGGTGTGAGTTTCAATATGCCTTTGTCTCCCACATTAAAATCTAGCAGTTGCTAATGTTGGTCCATATGTTTCCTTATGATATTTTTGGCCTTTCGTAAAATTTCTTTTGCTTCATCCAATATTTCTTGTTTGTTCCTTGCAAATGTATAAGCAGCAGGACACTTGCCTCCCATATACTACTTTGCCACCACTAATGGAGTCAGGGCCTATTGAAGGAAGACCACTGTAGGTTATACACAAATTGTGCACTATTTAGCAACTTTATCTAGTTCTGTTAGCTAGCACTCATGTAGTGGCTTAAGTAGTCTTCCATTAAAATGTTTATTCTTTTGATTTACCCATCAATTTGTGGATGATTCACCATGGAGAATTTTATTTATTCTTCCATCATATTGAATAAGGAGGTTCAGAATCTACCAATGAATTGTATATCTTGATCGCTCACCATATCTCCTAAAATGTCGAAGTGCTTTACCATGTTTCAATAAAACAAACCAATTGCTACTTCTAGGTCTGTTCCTAATGTTTTATAGGCCTTAAGAAAAGTAAAAAAAGGTCCCATTAAATCGGCAATATATAAATATGTAAACTTTAAAAGCTTATTTTTATTATTAAAGAGGATACCTTAAGCCCCTTATTGTGAAAAAACTGAAGAATCTAATGGGTGCATTAATTCTTAACATTAAGATTAAGAGAACAACTAAAAAAATCAAATGAAAAATATGTAAGGAGAAAAAAGAAAGCTAAGAGGATTTGCATAATTTTGCTCTTTATGAGTCTTAAGAGTGAACTGGGCCCTATTTTACCTCATTTTGCTTTTTATGAGGGTCCAGAGTGGGCCATTTTTGCCTTATTTTGTTCTTTATGAGGGTCAAGAGTGGGGCTTATTTTGTTCTTCATGAGAGTGAGCCCTGGGTAGTGCCCTTCCAGACCTTGCCCAGGGCTGGGCCTAGCTACTTTTATGAAGTAAGTTGTTAGAGCTGTAATGAAAACAGTATACTTGGTAAGTTGATCTACCACCACCAACACTAAAGCTTTACCATCAACTTTGAAAAATCCATAACAAAGTCAAGAGATACTAACATCTAAGGCCTTTCTGGAATGGGCAAAGAGTGAAGTAACCTAATTTTCTTCTACCTCTTTACTTTATCTTGTTGACATACCAAGCAAGTCTGACAACAGGCTTTGATGTCCTACTCTATGTGAGGCCAAATATAAGAGCAAGATAGTAGCTTCATCATCCATTTTCTTCTTGGACGTCTGCCTATTATGCATCATGAGACTCATGTATGAGCTCTCTCCGCATACCACCAAAACTTGGAACATAAAAGCTACCTCCTTTTCCCACAATCAACCTATCATCAAGCCAATAATGTTTCCTTGTTCCATCGTAAATTTACTACAACAATCGATAATAGTTGGTGTCAAACTTACCACTTTGCTAAATTCTTTCCACCAAGCCATATTCTATTCAGGAAATATTGTGGTAAGTACTAATACTTCTCTCTAACTAAGGGCATCAACTACTTGGTTACACTTGCCTGATCTGTGCTCCCAAGTAAAGTCATATTCTACTAAAAATTCTTGCACTTTGAAGAAAGTGTTTGTCATATTATCCGTTTGAACCATAAATTTTGATCATATCAAGTAGACAAGAAATGTACTACTGTTATCATCTCTTTTTCATGTGCAAAATACCTCTATTCTGCATCATTAAGTTTCCTATTTTTGAAAGCTACTAGATGTTCTTTACGAACCAGTACAACTCTAATTGCTTTTTTTGACGCTTCAATATAGACTTTGAAGCGTAACTCAAAATCTGGCAACCTTAAAACAAGTTATGATGCAATGACCTATTTAAGGATTTTGAAAGTGTCCACACAATGATCTGTCTAGCTCCATTTCCTCTCCTTCTTAACAAAACTGTGAGATAGGTTACTTTATAAGAATAGTTGTTGATGAACTCGTAAAACTGCCTAAGTTAACTTCCCACATTTTAGTCCTTTCTCCACTACTTTTATAGAAATGATTGAAGGTTTCCTACTGCTTTTTGTTCTGCCAAAATACCGACATTTCATAAAGTAAGGAGTTCGCTCCTTTGTGACAAAATTCCAACCAAGTGTGGCTATACCACTGCTTTGTATGATCGCAAAAATCAATACCGAAGATCATGTTGAAATCATCCAATGGTATTATTATCATGTTGCTTTTTCTCTTCCATTTTTCCATCCCAATTAGTATATTGTACATTATACTAGCCACATCTCTAGTTTTAACATTTACTGTATTTATCTGATTTAGTTTAAACCCAAACTTGGCAATAATCGTATCCATAATAAAAGTGCGAGTGACACCTGTATCAACCATTACTACCATTTCTGATTTGTTTATCCGAATATTCACATACATTAGTGAGGTATGAGCAACACCCACTTTACTAGTTAACATATTTGGTAATTATAGGGGATTTACTAGAGTGAACACTTCGCCCTTACTTTCCTCTTCGATCACTATTACATTCAGTTTTTCTCATTTAGGATACTCCCATGTAAAGTACGACCTATTGTAAATAAAATACCATGTGTTTTTTATTGTCTTCTACTGATATGTGTTTAAATGTTGATTCATTTGATCTGCTACACTTAGTGATTAATGCCTTCAAAATGCTTAGGATACTCACATTGACTTATATTTGATTTTTGGTATAGTTTGGAAGTGAAGGAGTTAAAGTGACCTAAAAGCATATGCATTAAGTCATCTTCTCGATGTTGACACTCACTTGTCCTCGTGGAATAAGAGGGAGAAGAATTAAAGCAAAGAAGAGAAGACTTGGAGAAGGTTGGAGGAAAAACCCAGTGCCCATATAATCCACGATCGTGGCTTGTGAGATGACAACTCGGGGACTGCTTCCGAACTCAACTTATAAAGGGTTATTTTGGAATTTTGGGCCAGGTAAACCTAGTTTTTACCCTAATTGGAATGAACTATAAAAAGAAAAGAATGAAACCCTGAAAGGGGGCCTCCATTCTTGCTACATTTGGGATAAAATATAAGGAGAGAAGAAAAAAGAAGAAGCTTTCTTTGCAGGTTCTTAGAGATTGAAGAAGGAAATGGAAGGCTAAACCACCCGACACCGGTTGGGAGGGGCAATCGAGGCCAAGGAGCACATTAAGAATATCATTGTTGTGTATTGTATTCTTTCCCTCTTTTCGGATTGCTTACGTTCTCTTGTATGGATTGTTTAGGTATTTATGATAATAATTTTAATGCTATATTGAATCTTTTTTCATGAAAACTATAGCTAGAAATTGAATGCTATACGTAATAGTAGTATTGAAGGTCATATGCGGCAACTAATGATATCAAATCATTAGGGATAACGTAACATAAGTTAAATAGTTCAAGCTTATGTGAATATTGCTTAGATTGATTTGTTTTTCTCACTTATAAAGCGACTGTTCGGATAAACTAAGAGAGCTTATTCTAGATTTCTCGATAGATAAGGTTCATTAATAAGCTCTTCTTAATTAACTACAACCTAAGGAAAAACTGGAATTAATAGAGCTTGTTTTGTTAATTCATGATCAATAGTCTTAAAAGAGTTGTAAAAAAGATAATTCAATGACATGCAAAATTGTGCTTAGGCCAAGATTAAACCAAAGAAATGGATTTCAAATCATTTGTCAATTTTATCACATTACAACTGTTTAATTTGAGTTATTTTTACATATCCAATTTTATGTCTTTTCTAATTTGTATCAAACCAAATTCCCTTGTTTTACATATACGTAGAATTTAGGAAAGTGATCTGATTTAATCTCTGTGGGATCGAGCTAGACTTAGCACTGTTATAGTTGTAGGTTTAGTTATTTTGGTAGCGTTATGATGCGTGATCAATTTTGGCGTCGTTGTTGGGGATTAATATCCTTTTCTTTTATGAATTTATTTGTTTTATTTTATATTTATTTATGGTTAATTTCTTTTCTTGTTTGGTTAATTTTAGTCTATGACACGATCTTCTCATACTAGTGAATTGAAATTTGATCCAGAACTTGAAAGAACGTTACACAGAGCGATAAGATGAGTTATACAAAGTTCCGAGGATCCATCATCATCTGACAGAAAACTTGACTCTTCACTAAAAATTCAAATACCTTTAGATTTACTTCCTGATTCTTCTTATGATTCCATTTCTGATACTGCTTGTAACATGGCTGAGAAAAATAATGATCATATTCTTAAACAATTGGCTACCCTTAATTTTAATCATAAACCATTTTGCATTGATTTTCCTGCTATTGATTTTATTTCTGAGCTTAAATTTGGTCTAATTCATCTTTTGCCTATTTTTCGTGGTATGCTAGGTAAAGATCCTCATAAGCATCTTAAGGAGTTTCACGTGGTCTGTTTTAGCATGAAGCTAGCCGGGGTATAAGAAGAGCATATTAAGTTGAGGGCATTTCCATTCTCATTGGGAGACACTGCCAAGGATTGGCTTTATTACTTGCCCTTCGGATCAATTACCACTTGGAATGAGATGCAGAGGCTTTTTCTGAAAAAATACATTCCTGCGTCTCGAGCTACAAATATTCGAAAGAAGAATTGTGCAATTTGACAGCATTATGGGGAAACATTATATGAGTACTGGGAGCGTTTCAAGAGGTTGTGTGCTAGCTGCCCGTATCATCAAATCATTAAGCAACTCTTAATCCAGTATTTCTATAAGGGGCTTATGCCACAAGAACGAAATATGATAGATGCAGCAAGCGGGGGTGCATTCTTATACAAGACATCTATTGAAGCCAAAAATCTCATTTCCAACATGGCTACTAACTCCCAACAATTCATTATTCGAGAGGAACCCCGACAATAAAGGTTAGTGAAGCTAGTACTGCCACATTGTAGCAACAAATAGCTGGGTTAACATCTTTGGTTAGGTAAATGGCTGCAAGTGGTGCTCAATAAGTCAAGGTATGTGGAATTTGCATAATGGAAGGACATCCCATTGATATGTGTCTAACTTTACAGGATATATCTCCAGAACAAGTGAACACTTTCGAAAGCTTTTCGGGTCAACCACAAAGCAATCCTAACTTCCCATATGCATATAACTCAAGATGGAAGAATCCCTGATTCAACAACTATGGGCAACAAGGACAACAACAAGGTTCCTATCAATAACAATATCAAAGACAAGCTCAACTATCAAGTTTGAGACCTTCACTGGAAGAAATGATGAAAACGTTGACTTAGAATACCACTTAGCTCCAAAATAATACCATACAATTCCAACAACAAACAAGAGCTATCATTCAGAATTTAGAGAATCAACTAAGTCAAATAGCTACTGTAGTGAGTCGATTGGAAAAATCAGAATTCAGGTAAGCTTCCTTCTCAAACTATTGTGAACCCGAAATAGAATGCAATGCTATAACCTTGAGAAGTGGTAGAGAAATAGAGGCACCACATAAGACTCTTGTTGTTGGTGATGAGGAAGAATCTAAAAAAGAAATTGAAGTGCCTCCAAAAGAAACAGAACTAAAACTCAAGTAAATTCTAAATCTACCGTGGTTAAAAATTTTACTAAGACTTTACCTCCTTTTCCTAGTATATTTGCTAAATAGAAGAAAGAAGAGCAAGATAGGAAGATTTTGGAGATGTTCAAAATGGTAGAGGTGAACATACCTTTAATTGATATCATTAAGCAAGTGTTGGAGAGCTATGGGTCCATGCATCATATACATGACAAGGTAGCAGAAGTATCATAATCAAAATTTTTACCCCACGACATCCCCAGAAAATCCATAATCTATGTGCATGTAAGAACAAATTATAAGAATATGAAATTACAACATATGTACCTTACACATACTCCTCCTTTCTTAAATCTTCTCCTTTTTTGGGTCGTAACAAACACCAAACACCTTCTTTGGCCTCAAAGAGCATGTAAAGATGAAGAAAAATCAGTGTGTAAGGGTGGTTATAGCCCCAAACAAAATGAGTTCAAGTATATGCTCTAGTGAGTGTTAGATCAAAACTAAGTTACATGTAATTAATCTCATGCAAAAATTATTTAAAATTGCTTAATTAAATCTCAAGATCACTCCTTTTAACTTCTAGAACTCTTCTAGACCCTTAGCTTCTCTATTAAGTGTGCTTTTGGGTAAAAATTTGTGTGTACATTAGTGAAGAACTAACTTATGTACCACCTGTCATTAGGCTTGCTTAATTGATAGGCATGCACACTTTGTTTTTCATCCAATCTTTTATATGTGTGACCTTTAGGTTCCCAGTTATTTTGGTCACTTGAATTAACTCTTAATCCGAGCAAATCATGAAGGGTTTCATGATGCCAATTTACCAGAATGTAGGTGGATTAACACTCGAACTCTTCAATAGTTAATTATCCGACTTACGAACCTTTCCATAGTCTATTATCTTGCAATTCGTCCCTTTACCATCCTATATGCCACTTGGTTCAGAGTATGGGCTATATGCCAACTCCTACTAGACTAACTATGTCAAATCTAGTCCAAGTGATGTTAGTTCTTATCTTGGGGATCTCATTACTTAATGTGTCATTGAAGACTCTCTTTATGACACATAATTGCTCTGGCCAAAGACTCCCAAGTAATGACCTCGAAAAGAGGCTGTGGGTATCATCTCCTTCTATCAGGAGTGGCGAATCCTTTATTGGCTACCCAATTACCTTCGAATACCAATAGTTGTCCCAATCACCACCCTACGAGCGACCTCATCTTGAGGTAATAAGGAATGATGTCAAAGCACAGGATCAGTATCTAAGATATCCTTTAGTACCTCAAGTCTAAAGATATTTACATCTTTGCTATGATGAGATTAATCATTGACAATTGATAGATCATTCATATGATAATCTCATAGTCGGTCATCCGATGTACTTGCTACTCTTAGTAAGCGTCCACATTTTAAATCTAAACATCTTATGCTTATAGTTTTTGAGATCCATTGCTTGATCAATTCAAGGAGTATAACATGTACTAGTCTATACAGATTAATAATGTCCTGTCTCATTAATCCTATGACTAGAGATAATTTAGATACTAACATAATTACACATGATAGGAATCTCATTATCATGACCTCATCATGATTTCTTTAATGCTATGTTTTGTATCATAGACTTCATTAATTTGATTTAACAACGACATCAATTCATAAATAAATGAACATCAAATTAATGAAAATTACGTTTCGCTTTATTAATCAAAATAAAGTTTGTACAAAAGTATTAAAGGTGATTGTCTTTAGAGCACTACTTTAACAACGAGTTCCTCGATACACCAAATTTCTCAATGAGTGATGCACGTCTTAAAGGAAATTGAGGGGAGACAAGAAAGTAAGTGTGGGGGAGAACGTGTTCACAATCATTCAGAGAAAGCTTCCCCCAAAGTGTAAGGATTCAGGTACGTTCACAATTCCTTGCAAAATTGGTGATAATAGATTCGAAAGGGCAATGTTAGATCTAGGAGCCTAAAAAAATGTCATGCCATATTCCATTTATAATTCATTGAATTTAGGATTGTTAAAAGAAAGTTATAATTCAATTAGCTAATAGATCTAATGCTTATTCGGAAGGGGTTTTAGAGGATGTTTTAGTGCAAGTTAACGAATTGATTTTCCCAGTTAAGTTTTATGTGTTGAACATAAAGAGAGAGCCTTTGTCTAATTTGGCATCAATCCTTTTGGTTCGGCCTTTTTGAAGACATCAAAGATGAAGATCGACGTGGATGTAGGAACATTAACTATAGAGTTTGACTATGAAATTGTTCTTTTTAATATTTTTGAAGCTGTGAAGTACCTTAGTGATGTTCATTCTATTCTATCAATTGATGTCATTGATTCTTTGTCTCAAGAAATTTTTGATAAGGATGGTAAAAATGAGTTAAAAGTCATTCTTTGCATGAGTATAATGAAAAACATTTTGCAAAATTCTAACTTGCTCATTACAGATGAAATCGAAGAAATTGTGCTAGCACTGCAATCACTGCAAGTGATAACAAAAAGATATGTATTTCAAAATATTGAACTGTCAATATCTAATACAAAGTATTTACCTTAGGTTGTGCAAGCACCTATAATTAAATTGAAATAATTACCAGAGCATTTGAAATACATGTTTTTGGGAGAAGGAGAAACATTTATGGTAATTATAGCAAGGAAATTAACCAAGCTTTAAGAGGAAAAGCTCATTTGAGTGCTTAAGAACCACATCATAACTAGAGGGTGGACCATAGCTGACATCAAAGGTATTAGCCCTATGACATGTATGCACCGAATCCTGTTGGAAGACGGATCCAAACCAT
>JAOSBM010000001.1:2924330-2935396 GCA_027568955.1 Erythroxylum tenue
TACCAATTCTATATATATTTTGTTATTATCAAAACTTAAGTGGAATTAAATTTGTCAACCACCATTGGTCCAACATTTATTAATATTTATTACACACTTTTTTTACCACCAATTTTATATTTTTATTTCTTTATTAAACTAAATAAAACAAATCAAGGAATAAACTGAATATCTCAAATCTTGATGGAGGTAAGGACAAGTAAGAAGCAATTAAAAAATTAAAAAATCAAAGGATTATGAATAACTAGATTGAAGTATAAAGTCTAATCATTTTTGTACTTGAACAACAATCCTAAATTTCAAACAAGATAAGAATATTTTCACTAAGACTTTTAATTGTTAGAAGAACGGAACCAAATCTTTTCAAAATATATTATGAAAGTATGAAATGTAAAAACACGCACTACAACAAAAACATACATTTTGCGTCGTTTTCCCAGTAGACGTCGCGAAATGTAGGAGGCTTTCGTGAAGTGTTTCCAAACGTCACGAAAAGAGCCAAGATTCCACGACGTTGTATGCAGATGTGGTGGAAAAACCAAATGTTTGGCGTCGTTTTGTTAGTAAGACGTCGCAAAATACTTAACTCAACGTTGTGGAGAGTTAAACGTCGGGAAAGGCCAGGTAATTATCGTTCTTCACCCGGCCCACCAGAACAACACGACGTCGTTTTTTTTTTATTTTAAACTCCTGCACTCCAAGTAGATGAGACGACGTCATGTCGCCGCCCCCATAACGACGTCGTCTCATCTTCTGTGTAAATGAAAAAAAAAGCTAGCTTCATCTCTCTCCCGCGTTTAGCTCTCCGTCGAGCCACCTTCCCTCTCCCTCGAGCCACCTTCCCTCTCTCATCTTTTGTCGCCCTTGGAATCGTTGGAGGTTGCTTCACCAGTTGACGTCCTACTGTCGTCTACAGTCGGAGTGTTGGTTGAGGTAAGTAATTTGTCTATTTTAGTTGCAATTAATGTCGGCTAAATTGTTGTTTATTGAGTCGATTGAAGTGGAGGGTTTATTCTGGGTTTAAGACTGCTTATTCATCTGTTCTGATTATCTGTAACACAATGCATTTGGCTTTGCATTGTGTGACAGTATGTTAAGGAAGAATGCATTTGAAGTGTTCGATGAAAGTTCCGAGAGGGTTTATGGCTTTGAATCACGTTTATATTATAGATGATTTTGTTAATTCAATGTCTATATATACTTGATGTGAGGAGTCTACTATTGATTTAATTTGTTTAAAAAATTAATTTGTTATGTTTTTTATTTACTTGCAACTGTTGAATACATAGGGTGAATTCTTGGCTTAAATATTAATGTGACTTGTATGTACTCTTCATTCTTTTCAATGCTTAGCATTGTATACTCTTTATAGTGTTTTAAGGCTTCCTAATCATGTATGAAACAAACGTTTCTCTATGAAGGAACCGACGAGAATACATGTACTTATAAGGTTTTGTGACTCTTACTTCCTGTTGTAGCTAAAAACAAGTCATTGTGATGGACCACTGTAACATACACAAATTCCCTATTCATTGAGAGATCGGTTGACCACTAAATCATATTAACCCACTAAACTCAAATGTTATACTTTTAACTTATATTGGTTGATCACTCTCTAAAAATATAATTTTAAGATTTCAAATACTGAAGCTTGATTTATTTAATGAAACTATAATTAAAACATTTTTCAAATTGTCTCTATAAGAATGTCTAAAAGATCACGGGACTTTTCTTTTAAGAACAAAAGCTTCAATATTGCATGTATTTTGTCATAATTAAAATAAATTTCGAAAGGATTTTAAGAAAGCTCTCTTGATAATCAAAATAATATTTTAGGAACTTTTGAAATGAATTTGAATCAAACTTTTAGTTAAAGAAGTATTTAATAATTTAAAAAGACTTGAGAGTTGAAGATTTCAACTTATTTTTTATAGGACATGTGCTAGCTGAAAAATTAATATTGGCTAAAATGATAAAATGTTTTAAAGTGAAAAAAATACATAGTTTAACATTAGCTAGGTGTTTGACTAACCACTGTCCCAATTGATAAAGAATCAATTAGTTAAAGGATTTTGGTCATCTAGTTAATGGAGTTTTAAAACTAGACATAATGGAAGTTTAGATGTCTAGCTAAAGGTTCGGCTAGTTGATATACTAACTGAAGGAACACCAAATAATTGAAGACAATAGATTATTTAACCAAATGTGTTACAAAATTAGTTGTTACAATAACTAAGTTATGTACCTATCGATCACTTAAAATTTGTTAGGATAAATAGATAACAATTAAGTTCCAGGAAGAACCTTAGCATGTTGGAGAGTTGTTAAGAGGTTTAAAAGACGAAATAGAGCTTTTATAAGCACATGTATATTACGTGATATATATTAAGCCCTAGTCCGCTAGTGTGAGCAAGAAAAGGATATTTTGAATTATATATGATTGTGTTAGTAAATTTTTTAAATACATATTATTTAGATGAAAGAAGAATGACTTAGGCTGCTTATTAGTATTTAATGATGTGTGATGGTTGAACAAATAGAATGCAAGAGCCTGTTATTAATTTTTTAAGGATAATGTTTTTAAAGTCTATTGATGTATCTGGCCTTAGGAATGATGATACTCTGTTTCAAATATTTGATAAAGTTGTGAATGAAATTAAGTTAGAAATATTGTTAAGTTCATTACTAATAATGATTTTTCTTTCAAAGTAGATGGAAGAAGTTTTCAAAACATGTATAATTCTTTTTATTGCACTATTTGTGTTGCACATTACATTAAGCTAATGTTGGAAAATATAGGAGATGCTAGATGTTTTTATATTATTGATGAGACTGTATAGAAAGAAGAAAAAAAAGTTGACCAAGTTTATCTACAATCATACATGGGTCATGAATTAAATGTTAACCAATGATAATAATTTGTGTCATCCTACTATTACAAGATTTACAAATAATTTTTATTTCTTTATTTTTTTTATTTTGATGAAGAAGGAGTTGAGGCAAAAGTTTACAAATGATAAGTAAGTTGTATCTCAACATGCTAGGTATAATGCTGGATAAGAGGTTTCTAGAATTATATTTAAAGATTATAAATTTTGGTTCCAATGTTAATTTATCATCTAAGTTTGTGAGGTCTTTGGTGATGGTACTTCGTTTGACTAATAGTGATGAGAAGGCAATAATGAGTTATTTTTATAATGTCATAAAGAGAACATAGGAAACAATCAATGTCAGCTAAAAAATAGGTCTTTTTTGTACATACCTTATCTTGCAATCATCAATAAGCGATAGGAAAGACAACTTTAATATATGTTGTTTACAGTTGAGACAATTTTAATCCTAGTGTCTTTTACAAAGAAATCTAAAGTTAATAGGAAAATGTTATTAATTATTACCACAATTGTTGCTCATAAGATGATAAAAGATCTTTTAAGTTTACAAATGGAGATTTATAATGATGCTTCTGGTAATTTTGGGATGTCTATTGCTATTTGTCAAGAGACAAACTTAATCCAGGTATATATTTTTTACCTTTGCTACCTGTTAGAAATTAACCATTACTTTATTTTGTTTATAATATTACTTTTGTTATCTTAAAGTTGCTTGGTGGGACCAATTTAGAAGTGATTTTTAGAATTGCAAAGGTTTGCGATTCAAACTTTGAATCAATGTGTGAGTGCAACAGTATGTAAAAAAAAATAGAGCACATTTGAATTCATCTATTCTAAAAGAAGGAATAACTTGGAACACAAAAAATTGAACAAATTGGTCTCTATCTTACATAATTTAAAGCTTCAGGGAAGGTATGTCGTTATCATTATTAAGTTGAATATAATTTATTGTAATTTCTTAATAATTTATTTTATTTGTTTACTAGAATTCTTAATAGAACAAGTATTTATGTAGATCCAATTTGCCTTGAATATATCAATCTTTTAGCAAATTAAGTTTATAAGGAACCAAGTCTGATAGATGAGAGTGACTTGAAAGATAATCTTAAATGAGAAAGTACTAACATGTCATTGGGTATAATGAATTTGAATAATGATGATGATGAAGTTCCTCTTAATAATGAGAATTTTATACCAAATGAGAGTTGAGGTCAATACGATTTAAGCGGATATTCAATTGAATAAAATTCTAGGTTTTCATTTCTTCTCTTTTTTTATTTCACTTACATTTAATGTATATGTTAAATTTTATATGTGCAATATAAATATAACTATAAATGTTTTGTTTTAGGTTTCACTTCCAATTAGTTATTTCCTCGACACGAACTCTTGTTGTTATACTTAAAGAGTCATAGATTTTTATTATTCTTTTTATTTGATATTTTGATATAATTATTATTTATTATATGATGAAATTGTAACATTTTAAGTACTTTGTATTATCCTTATTTTTATATCAGTATGATGATTAAATAATCTTTTTATATTAATTGTGGTTATTATTTATATATGAAATATGTGAAAAGTGATATTAATATAAATAAATAGATTGTTGTTATTTCAAATTTTTATTGTTATAAATTTTGGAGACATGTTTGATGTAAAATTATAAATTATATAGTACAATATATTGAGGGACTATTTTTTAATTTTAAAAAAAATATGGACTATTTTATAATTGTTAAAATTATCTGAAACGATACGCGATATTGAATGATACTGATACAATATTGTATCATAATCAAATTCAATATTAATATTGGTACAGTATTCATAATATTGTTTCAGGTTGTTCGGGCTTGGCTACCTAAGGCCCAGTCTGGCAAAAGCTGTCAAACCACGCTCGTGCCTGGGTGAACCCAATTCAACCCTGGCCATTACCACTCCTACACACAACAATAATAAATATGGGAAATTACATAAACAAATTAGGTAGATTATGATATTTTGTTGAAATTTTATTCACTCTAAATTCATAAATGTGGCCAATTAAATAAATTGCATAATATATTCATAAGTGAAGAAAATAATACATCATAAATTCGTTAACAATAAATTCGTGAACAATGAAAATGACTTAATTTCATATCATCATCTCTACTTTTTTTTATAAAAAAATTGTAAGAAAAGTTAATAATTTTTTCCCGAATTCCCAAAGTTTAATTGATTTGAAATTTTACTTTTGTTTTCTTTATCCCCGACTCCTTTTTATTACTCTACCCTCTCCAACTTTTGATTATCTTTTCTTTCTCTTTTCATGTTTGCATTTTGATTTCTAATTATTTTATCTTTCTACCCTCTTCCTAGCTTAATTTTTAAATATATATATATATATATATATATATTGTTAGATAATTTTTATTAAAATGTGAAAGACTAATATATTTTAAAATTAAAAATAAATATAAATTATTATTATATTCGTAATGGAGTTGAAACTTAATGTTTTCTCAAAAGCTTTATAATCTCTCATATCCTAACATTCCCAATTGTTTGAGATTACATGCAACCATTTATAATATTTGTCACTTTGGTTCCATGCCTTCTGTTTTGTCCATTGAAATTGTAACACCAAGTTGGCTGGTTTAACTGAATGGAAGAACCTCACCAAATTGGAGCATTCATTTCCTTGTTGACTTGAACAGTTCTCAAAAGAAAAGATGTTTTGGTTTGCATTCCTTACCTTGAAAAATATCTCTCTATCTGTACCTAATATTGGCAACTAAGAGATCTTTACAAGTCTCTATGTTCTTTAGATCGGCAGGTTTCCCTCTATAATCCATTTCTTTATAATTTGACTAAGTGATTTTTTTTTCAAGGGAAAAGAAAAAACAAAAAAGCCTATTGCGAAAAATCTAAGCCCCTGCGAAGGGTCTATTTGTAAAGGGTTCTTTGTTGGTCTCGGTAGAGGGCATCCAAAATATTCCGTGGAGACTCTTGAAGGATATGTCAACCCTGCGCTGCGTCAAAAGCTAAATGCGCCAATTGATTCGCTTCACGATGCGTATGTTCTAGTTGCACTTCCCACTCTCGATCTAGCAACTCTCGAATACCTGTCACCAAAAAAGAAACTTCAATCAGCTCGTTTCGGGAGGAAAACAGAATATTAATGACCTCAAGCGAATCCAGTTCAACAATTACTCGACGGTACCCCAATCTCACGCCAGTCTGAGATCGAAATACACACCGTACAGCTCGGCCTGTAAAGGATCTCCGAGCCCTATATTTTGTAAAAAGCTTACACACCAGTGACCTTGACAATTCTAGATAAGGCCTCCAATTGTAGCAAGATGGGAACTCCGATTGACTGCACCATCTGTATTGATATTGACCCAACCTTTTATGGGTTTATTCCAGCTTATTAACGCACCCACAGGAAACCCCTGCAATGGAAAACCCCGATTTTCTATTTCACTGGCACGTATGATCCAATGCGTGTACTCCATGACTATAATAGGACCTTCGATTGGCCGAATAAAATCTGTCTCAAAAATACTATTATTACGCACGGATGCAACACAAGTTAAGTAACCTGAATAGCATCTAGCTATCTACTTTATGTTGGCCTTTTCCTAATAGTGTAGTGCAGTCTGTCTGATCCTATCGAGCGAGATAGATGTTGTATGCCTACGCTACTTAATTATAAAAATTAAATATGTTTTTCTAAGGCAAATCCACCACGGGCACTCTGATATTTTGTTCGGAAACTTTTGATCTACTTCATGGGCATAAGTGTCTGTGGTCAGGTTCATTGAATACGATATTTTTGCTTCTGATGATCTTTTGGTTTTCACGGACCTGCAAGTGATAATATCAAGGAAAGAGATGGAACGAAAAGAAAGGTCTCCAGACTCCAGTTGTCGTGGTTTGGAGGAACTGTCTTTACTCTTTACTTCCTCCACCTCCTTTATGCCGTAGTGATTTAACAAAATAAAGATCTCCACTAGTCATGTCTCCACTTCTCTATACCTCCTTTTTTACCATGGCCCAGAGGATGGACCTAACAAAAAAATCCTGCATGTTTTCCTCAGTTTCTCTTCAGTTGAAGATGGTATAATGAATCATGTTAGAGATTCTACCATCCAAACTTACATATCTCTTGTTCCAAACCAGTCATCAAAGTTCCTTTTTCTCTCAAGATTGAGAAAAGGAAAAGTACATACCATCTAAGTAACCATCCCACATATATTCTTAGCATAAAATTGGTCAAGATGTACCTACCTTCCACTATAAAAGAAAAGGTTAAAACAAAGAATTATATAGTTTTTCCTGAAATAGAGGGATATGGTCGTAACTAAGCCCTTGCTTGCTTCTTTAGTCAGTCTCCGAGTAAACATCAGAAAGCATCCACTTGTCTCGTCGGCAGAGGTTCAAGCTTTGTTATATACACCCATCAAAGCTATCCCTTGCCAGAGAAAATTTCCCTCTCTCTTTCTCACTCTCAATCATCCCTTTGGCACACGCAACAGTATACATAAAAGTCCTCAACTTTCGACCTCTCTGCTCTTACAGCTCTCAAACCCATCAATCCCCAATTGCTGTCTCTCCCTGTTTTTGTTTCCAAGGTCACAACTTCTCAAAGGCCATCCTTTTGATCAGTGTCTTTTAACTCGTGAGTGTGAGCTCTGTTGACATACTCCTAATTTTTCCACATTGCTGTGATTTAAAGTTTGATGTGTAAGACACTTAAACCTCTTGTCCTTCTTTTCCCTGTAAATTCCTAAGCCTGTTCTTGGAATTTAAGGGGTCCAAAACTACAGAATTTTCAACCTGTTGCTGGTGGTGTTGTCGGTCCTAATATGACTGGTTTTCTTCAACATCCTGGTCTCTCTGGCGACCCTCTCTGGGTTTCCAACTCATCTACATCTCTTCACGGTAAATTTTGCCAACTTCGTCTTGCTTCCCTAGTCTTTTGAGCCGGTTTCTTCAATCAAGTTCTCTCATCCTTTTTTAACTTCAACTCATGGATTTTTAGTCAGTCGACAAATATAACATGGTCTCGTATAAAGTTTTTAGCTGTTTATGTTCTGTCTGTTTTCTTCTATTATGTCCGGGACATTGGGATCCCAGTGCTTGAATACCATTTTCTACTTTCTTGTCTTTAATTGTACTCCAGTTACTTCAACTGACAGCAGAGTCCTACAGGGTTTCGACTGTTATCTCTCTTTCATCTTCTGTTGCTTGATAAAAGGAGGAGAACATTGTAAAAATTCTAAACAATGTGAGCCCTCCTCAATAGGGATGCTTCTTGCAGAAAAGCTATTAGTCTGAAACAGAACATTTACTGGAAGCATATTCATTGGTCATATATTACGAAGTTTGCAATTTTCATTTTATTACATGTGGAAGCAAGTGAACTGACAATTGATACATGTAGTAATGCTGTTCTGGTCTTCTGACTTTTGGGTTCTTTTCTTCAGGTGCAAAGTCGATGGTTGATTTGGATAATTTTGGAGACCAAACAATGTTCCAACCTCTAGTTAAAGAAGAAAATGGGGTCGAAGATTTTGATGTTTACCTTAATCCTACAAGCAAGAAGAGGAGGCTTTCGACCTGTCAAGTTCAGTTCCTTGAAAGGAATTTCGCAGTAGAGAACAAGCTTGAACCAGAAAGAAAGGTCCAACTTGCTAAAGAACTTGGTTTGCACCCTCGTCAAGTTGCAATATGGTTTCAAAACCGGCGAGCTCGTTTCAAGAACAAACAGTTGGAAAAGGACTACGACTCTCTGAAATCTAGTTATGACAGGCTGAAATCTGATTATGATAATCTCCTTAAAGAGAACGAGAGCTTGAAAAGTGAGGTAGTCCACTGAACTGAACTGAACTGTTTAGGCTGCATTCAAGATTCATTGGCACACAGTTTACTAATGGCTGGCAATTGTTTTCTCAAACAGATTTTTTCACAGAGACAGAAATTGGTTACCAAGGAGGAGGGCATTGGGGAGCTTGAACTACTGAATCCCACCAATTCAGAACCTGAAGAATCAATCCCTATTATGGTGCCTGAAAAGATTCTAAGTGAGCCTGTTGTCAAATTTAAACAAGAAGATGCAAGTTCTACCAAAAGTGATGTTTTCGATTCTGATAGTCCACATTCATTCTTGGAGCCTGCGGATTCATCACAATTATTTGAACCCGACCAGTCTGATTTCTCTCAAGACGAAGAAGATAACCTCAGCAGGTGCTTTCTGCCCCAACCATTCTTCACTAAACACTACCATGAAGCCCCTGCAACCACTTGTAACTTCGAGTTCCCAGTTGAAGATCCGCCCTTCTGGACCTGGAATTACTGAGCTATATATTAATTTACCATATGATTTGAAATATATGAGCTTCCACTTGCACCGTGATCAAGATCAAAGTTCTGAGCTGTAACTATGATTAAGTAAATGATAAATTCCAATAAACTATTCAATTTAGCTGTTTTCGTAAAACATGTCATGGTAGTAAATTTTAGTTGGTTGACAGGAACATGCTTGAGCTACGTAGCTAAATGGAACTAACAGAAAGGAATTGAATTGAACAGCCAAAAATGGAAGTAGCGTGAGAAATCAGAAGTTGAATGGGTAAGGTTGAAAAAGAGGGCTGACAAGTCAAGTCAAAAATATTTTGGTAATAGTTCATTTGGCAATGACTTTGGCGTATTGAAGATGTGGACAGGCTGGGTTGAATAATACCGTTAATTTAGTAGAGAGGAGTTTGATTTGGTGATATGCTTTCATTGACATCTGTTGTATTGTACCTTACCCTCTTTCGTTTGGTAGGACGTACATTTCATCATCCTTTATTTATATTCTTAATATGTGATCATACTTATCTATATTCAAACTTGGAAGTTGTCATGTCAGGCAAGACTTTATTACCTGATCTGATCCTCCTCCATGATGGGGAGAACTTAATCTATTAGTTAAATTTCAGTCCTCGTGGGAAGACAATTTATTGTTTAAATCAGGAAAACGAGTACGAGTATGACTTTCATTTTTTGCACAAACTTTATGTCTGTTTCTTACTTACATACATGATTGTGTGACATTTCCGCGTTTCCTAAAAAGGGATTAAATGGCATTGTACTGTACTCTCTTCTATTTAAAATAAGTGTCACTTTAGAGGAATTTTAATTATTCAAAATAAGTGGCGTTTGTAACTTTTTATGCATATTTATAATTTTATTTTCAAAATTACCCTTTAATTTTTCTCACATATTAATTACACAGATTATACAGATTATATTTTCAAAGTACTTTAAAATGTAATTAATAAGGGTATATTAAATGTTTCATTAACTTTATTAATAAATGTGCATTTCTCTAAAACGACACTTATTTTAAATAGATGGGAGTATCAGTTTCACATTCATTTTAACTTATAACAATAAACCGGCGGAGGAGAATCTCTTGCCAAAGAAACTGATTTATTTGTCAAAGATCATCATTGCGTGGATTAGTTTGGTACTCCACTCATAAAATCCATTTTCAAATTGGGTTCTTTGGACTTATCTTTTTTAGTGATTTTTTAATACTCTAAATAATTATTTTTTCGTCTTTTGTCTTCGAAGTGCATTAAAAAAAGGGAGAGAGAATATCCTTCCCAAATAAAATACATATATAATTTTAAGAGTGCTTGGTTGATGAATTTCGGAAGGAGTTAATAAGTAAGGAATGAAAAGTAAGCGAATGGTGGTTGATTATCATTATAGGAGCAATAGTTTTTTTTTTGGCCAATATGGGAGCAATAGTTTGATATCTCATTTTTTAGGAATCCTCCATTTTTTCTATTTAGTATAGGAATAAAACTTATTCTTTAATAGTGATTAGTTTTTAAAAAAATATTTTAAATATTAATTAATTGATTAAATTATTTAATTAAAAATAATTATTAATTAATTACATTATAATAATTAAAATATTATTATTAATTAAAATATAAGTAATTAATTAATTAATTACATTATAATAACTAAAATATAATTATTAATTAAAATATAATTAATTAATTAATTACATTATAATTCATTAAAATATAATTCATTCATTAATTAGAATATTGTAATTAATTAATTAGTTAGTTACAATATAATTAACTAAAATATTATTATTATTTATTAATTAATTAGATT
>JAOSBM010000001.1:2981209-2997296 GCA_027568955.1 Erythroxylum tenue
ATAATAATAATAATATAATGAGTTTAATAATATAATTAAGATTAAAAATTGATAAATTTAATAATAAATAGATAAACGAGATTTTATTTTAAATTTTTATATTACAAATCTCAACCAAATAGGTTTTTGTTTTCAGTTTTTATATTACAAATCTCAACTAAACAGGTTTTTGTTTTTTTAGAAAAAAAATAAAAACCAAAAATAGAAAATAAAAACTAAAAACTAAAAACAACAACAAAAAAATAAAAGTGAAATCAAACAATCCCTTAAATTACTAGAAAAATGGAGCAATGGTCGAAACCAAAGAATCAAAATAAAAGCTTTATATTCATAATTACTTACCAAGGACTACTTTTTATTTTATATACATTCTTCTTTACTTATACCCACTAAACAAGCACACCTGACTTCTCGGGCATCAATCTTGTCTTTAATGAAAGAGTGTAATAAACTAAGGAATTAATTAAGGAATGCTCATAAGTGTTTGGGATTGTGACTCTACAGGGCACCAAATCTAACTCTACACGTGTTAAGATTATTGATCAAGCCCTGATTTGCTGGTTAACGTGTATGGCTTCCTCCAATCAATCACGCCACGCCATCATTTTATCGGTCCCATTAACTCAAAACCCGCGCGCTTGTGACGTATAGTGTTTCCTCTTCTCAGTTCTCAGTTCTCACTTCTCAGTTTTGCGTCCTCGCTCGTTAAACCCAAAACTTTGCAGCCAAACAAGTACACGCGCATCGGTAAAGCCACACGCGCCTCCGCCTAGGGTTGCTTCTTCGTCGTCATGGATTCGTCTTCTTCGTCGACCCTCCATCTCGCCCTGGCGGCTCTGGTTGGAGCTTCACTAATGGCCGTCTCCGCCTTCTACATTCACCGCCGCTCCGTCGACGAGGTCCTCGACCGCCTCGTCCAACTTCGCCGGAAACCTCGTATACGGCGATCCATTCCCTTTGAGGAAGAGTCCTTTGAAGAAGAAGAGGAGGAAGTGGAGAATGACGATGGACAGTACGCGTCGGACGGAGAGGTGACGTCGTCGGCTTGTAGTCACCAGACTCTCTCTCGGTCCTTGGACGATAGATTTGGTCGTCGGAGTTATAGGATGTCTTGTTCACTTCCAAATGCTGTGTCGAGTAATCATTGGTTTGATGAAGGGGTGAAGCCTCAAGGAGAGAAGCTCAATTTCATTCCCGCTGGTCTTCCACCTCTGCAAACGAATCCTAGGGATGGTGAGATTTATCTTTTGATCTACAAATCAGAACTTTCTTAAAAGTTTTCAGTTTTTCAGACTTATAGGTTTGTAGCTGCTTGTAAATTACCATTAATAGTGGTGTAAGGAGCTCGAATTTAGAACTTGTCTTTTAAGATTTAAAAATAATTGTAATTTCTAGTTTGGTCACTTTCTATATATTTAAATCCTTGAATATGCTCTGTTTGTGCTTTAGTTTGTTATATATAGTAAGTCTTAGTAATTATCAGGTTTTGTGCAGGTAAGGACAAGGCCTATTCTAGCTCTGTTGCGATTCTGGGAAGGAGACTAATGACTCCTAGATCACCTGGAAATAAAACCTTGGAAAGTGCACTAGAGTCTGATGAGGAAGGGACTGAGATTGCCCATGACGAAGATGAGGACGAAATTATGTTCAGCTATGGGAATGTAAGTTCTGCTGATTCTACACATGCATCTTAAATTTTAGTATTCAAGTGCTTAGTATTCCTGCGGGACTCTTAGTGTTGTTGTTGTTATTTAACTGCACAGTTTTTGGAGAGCCTAAAATCCAACGCATATCGCTTTTCAATGCCATGGTGGTCCTATATCACTATTATGCTACAACGGGACCGACGCTTCAACATTAGAATTATGGATGGGATAATTCTACAACTAATGCCACTATTAATGGAATATCTGTTCATTTTCATGTTGCCTTGCTACTATGCCCTTTTTGCTTGATGGATGACAAATCTGTGTTAGATTGGGTGTGGCAAATACTTTCCTTATTACTTCATATTTGTGGCTTTGACCTGTCAATTGCAAAGCCACCTGCCTTGCTATATATTTATGGTTTATACTTGGATTTAAGGTTTTGAAGTTCTATTTCTTAATCGATAGAAGAGAAAGCATTATTAGCTAAATGATGCATTGTTGTTCTTGAATCTTCAGGATCCTGATTCAAAGTTCCAAGCCACTTCTTTTCTTCCATTTAGAGGTGATGATGGGAGTAGCCATCAAGATCAGGAAGTTATAGTTAAAGATGGCAAAATAACTGAAGTTATGGGTGAAGAAGGTAACAAAAAGATTGATGCAGCTCCATTACATCAGTTGGGTAAGATTCCACCTCTGACATCAGTTCGTTGCCTTTTCTTTATATAGAATTTACTGCTTTCATTTTCTGTTACTCATTTGCCGCTGATAGTGCATTTAGATTATTTATTCTGATTTGGCATGCACAATTTCTTCTTATCTTAACTATTTTAGACTGCCAGAAATTTCATGAGTTTCTTGCTTATTCTGCAAAATATTGTTTTTAGAAACAATGAATTCAGAGGAGGAAGAAGTACTGAAGTTGCTTCGTGAATGCTTGGAATTGCGAAATAGTTACATATATAGGGAAACAGTTACACCATGGACAAAAGTAGATTCGACAAAATCTGGTGCATCCAGGGTCAGTACTGATCCACTTAAATTTGAACCTGTTCCAGCAACTTCAGTAAGTAAATATTCCTGAATGAATGTGAGGTTCTCTTGAGATGTTTCACATATGGTTCTTGTTTGATTTTCTTTTAGTCTAGTGAAGTGATAATTCGTTCAGAAAGCTTTTATTTGATCTTTCTTTTTTTCCAAATTGGAAACTTGTGCAGCACCACTTTAGGATGGAGGACGGGGTTATCCATGTTTATGCTGATGAACATGGTAAGCAGTAAAGTTAAATAGTATTTTGAATACCTCCTCCTTGTACCCCATTAAAAGCTAAAGCTTCCTTAAAGTGGCATAATCCCTTATTTCGAGTGCTTGCTATTGTATGACTGAGCTATGGTTATTCTTCTTTTGCTCAATTATTTTGCTGATTACCTTATTTTCTATTAATTTTAATTCAGACACTTCAGATCTCTTCCCTGTTGTCAATGCAACAACTTTTTTTACTGATATGCATCACGTCTTACGGATCATGTCAATTGGAAATGTTCGATCTACATGCTATCACAGGCTGAGATTTCTGGAGGAGGTAGTTGTCTGCAACCCTTTTGTTGAGATTAATATCTTTTACTTTTTCTTCTTCTTGCAACTTATATCTGAATACGACACAGAAGTTTCGCCTTCATCTGTTAGTAAATGCAGACAGGGAGTTCTTGGATCAGAAAGGTGCCCCACATCGTGATTTTTATAACATCAGAAAAGTTGATACACATGTGCACCATTCTGCTTGCATGAACCAGAAGCATCTACTGCGCTTCATAAAATCAAAGCTAAGAAAAGAATCTGATGAGGTATACTCTGATATCTGATCAACCTTTCCGTATTGGGGAGTTTCATTAGTTAAGAGTCTTCCAAGTGTTATTATCTGGACGATTCCTATTAATCAGTGTTCGTTGAAATTTTGTAGGTTGTGATATTTAGAGATGGGAAATACTTGACTCTAAAAGAAGTTTTTGAGAGTTTGGACTTGACTGGGTAGGAAATGGCTCCCTAGGTGGTTTCATGTTCTATCTGGATTATTTTCTAACTTGTTAAACATTTCCAGGCATGACTTGAATGTTGATTTGTTAGATGTCCATGCTGATAAGAGTACATTCCATCGATTTGATAAATTCAATCTTAAATATAATCCATGTGGGCAAAGCAGACTCAGAGAAATATTCTTAAAGCAGGATAATCTAATCCAAGGTCTGTAACTGATTCACCTCTTGTTGATTCTTTAATTTATATCTCTTGTAATAGATGTCAGAGACTGTTGCTCAATGTCCTTGAATTTTGACCTCTGTTTTGCATAGATCTTCTTTGCTTCTGTTTGGACATTTGGGACTTTCTTACAAAACATTTCTTAATTTAAGTAAAAAGAATTCCTGATGGTGTATTACATTTGTTCGGATTCCCTTTCATCATTTGCTTTTCTCCTTATGCTTGGATTTGCCACTCCTTCAACAATAATGCATAATTTGAAGGTTACAATGCTGACTTTCAAGTCTTTTACAGGACGCTTTTTGGCAGAAGTAACAAAAGAAGTTCTGTCTGATCTTGAAGCAAGCAAATACCAGGTAATGCTTTTCACAGATGACATGCAATTGTTATTGTTGGCAAAGTCTGGTCTTTCGATGTTGACTTCCTCATCATATATTTTTCAGATGGCTGAGTACAGGATATCTGTATATGGTAGGAAACAAAGCGAGTGGGACCAGCTGGCAAGTTGGTTCATTAACAACGAAATATATAGTGATAACGCTCTTTGGCTAATCCAAGTAATTTACAATATTTTGCTATTGGCTACATTACCTTTTTACATTCACAATTTGTACTATTGAGGCTCATATGAATTAATAAACTGGCACTTGGATGACCATTAATAAGATAAAAGGGATACACTTTCTTGCATTGTTAACGAAGTATAAAGATATAATATGCATCAAAGTTCATGCTTGAGACAATAGGCATAACATGCTGTTAGTCCTGTGTGGGGAACTTCAACGCTATTGAGTTTGGATTCTGGGTATGTCAACAAATTTGCCCTTAGGAACTGCATCTTATATTGTGCAGCAATTAATCAATTCGGTCAATTTGGCAAAATATTGAAAGGGTGATGGTTTTTCTTTTTCCAAGATTTTGGACTTCTAGGTTTTCTAAGCCACATGAAAAGGCCTGTTGAAATTTTAATGCAGTAGACAGAAGGTGAAAACCATATAACAAAGAACGGTATGTAATAAGTATACAAGACTTTGTGAACAACTGTTCATAATAGACTAATGCAGTAGACAGAAGGTGAAAACCATATAGCAAAGACCAGTATGTAATAAGTATACAAGACTTTGTGAACAACTGTTCATAATAGAGTCAGAAGGTTTATCTTGTGCATATAAAGCTTCATTATTCCTAGCAGGCTTAAGGATTTTTCCTTTCTGTAGAATGTCCTTTCCTTCATGAGTTTGCTCTCATTGCCTTTATAAATACTTGGGTTTCCCATTGTTTTCTTAATTGTTTTTCCCCTCATTTTATGATTTAAATGTGCAGTTACCACGGCTATACAATGTGTACAAGCAAATGGGAACTGTTAAATCATTTCAGAACATTATTGAAAACATTTTCATCCCACTCTTTGAGGTCACAGTAAACCCGAATTCTCATCCTCAACTTCATGTGTTCTTGATGCATGTAAGTTCTATGTATATTCTATGAAACTTTTATATAAAGATATTGCACTCATGATTGTTTTCGTTTCCTTTTGCTTAGTTATTTCATCCTCCCATTTATGTAGCACAATGGTTTTGTTGAATCACTACTGTATTGTCATGAAAAGATGCTTAGTTATTTCATCCTCCCATTTATGTAGCACAATGGTTTTGTTGAATCACTACTGTATTGTCCTGAAAAGATGATCTTTCGGGGAATTAAATTATTTGACAGGTTGTGGGATTCGATCTTGTTGATGATGAAAGTAAACCTGAAAGGCGTCCAACTAAGCACATGCCCACGCCTGCTGAATGGACCAATGAGTTCAACCCGGCATACTCATATTATACTTACTACTGCTATGCAAATTTATATACACTTAACAAGGTATATAGTACTTCGCATACTTCCACCAGGTTACATATAGTGAGGAATTTGATCTGATGTCAAGCCATTGGCTTTTATAGAATTGAACGTGGCTCTGAACGGTAGATGGTTCAATGTAGTCATTCTCCAGATACTTTGCAGAATGGTACCATGAAATTTGTTAGGCATTCAGGTTTCCCCCAGCATAAGAAATTTATTCAAGTACTCAAAAGCTTTGAGATGAAAATATTTGTAATTCCTGCTAATTGTGAACAGATTAAGATAGGAATACTAAAAAGTGTGCCCTAGAATGGATTCATGATTTCTTGTAGAGAATCTCTTCACAGGTGATTGAATGATTTCTGCAAGGTTTTATGGATTATGATATTACATTGTTTGTTTGTCATTGTCAAATGGAATTTTTGATCAGCTTCCCCTACCTCCAGATATGTGAAAACATAAAGAGATAAAAAAAAAGAAGAGGGGAAAAGGGGATTAGGAATAATTCTTACGCCTAGATTTATTGGAATTCACATGTTCTTGATCTTTTTTTCCAGCTTCGTGAATCAAAAGGATTTCCAACAATAAAACTTCGTCCACACTGCGGAGAGGTTACTTTCTATTTCGTGGTTCATCTGTCAGTTTTTGTTTCTCAATTTTTGTGCCGAATTTCTCGATAATCTCATGGTATTTACTATGTGTGCAGGCTGGTGACATTGATCATTTGGCTGCTGGATTCCTTTTATGCAATAATATCTCCCATGGGATCAATTTGCGGAAGTCTCCTGTTTTGCAGTACTTGTTCTACCTTTCTCAGGTTTCATCCACATGAACTGGTCTTCCATGTTTATTTGAAAGGAATAAGAGCTTAGGGGCAGTGAGAAGGGCAAAATGCTTCTGCATTGGCACCTGACATTGACATCAACATTTTACAATATAATTTGAAGGACATTGTATAGTTTCATGTGATTTTACTTTTGTACTCGTGTCAATCTATCATCATTAGTTGGGTAAACTAGAACAGTTGCATTTACCAGTGTGGCTTCATAACTATTTCTCAACTGAATTTTAGAAGGGTGGTATACCCTGGTGAAACTGAGCCTTTTCTTTCAACTTTTTTCTCCTTTCTTTCAATTTTCTTTTGAGCGGACAAACCATTTATTTGAGTTTCCTTGAGTTTTTAATGTCTGCTGCTAGTTATTCTAGTGATCAGCATGCTTCTCTTTGATTAACAGATTGGATTGGCCCTGTCACCATTGAGCAATAATTCCCTTTTCCTTGATTATCACCGGAACCCATTTCACACCTTCTTCCAGCGGGGTCTGAATGTTTCACTTTCAAGTGATGATCCTTTGCAAATACATTTAACGAAGGAAGCACTAGTAGAAGAGTATAGTGTCGCAGCAAAGGTTCGCCTTGTTTTGACTTGGAATGTTTTATGTGTTTCAGTTTAAAGTAAAGTGCAAGCAAGTTGGACTTTTCTGCAGGTGTGGAAGCTCAGCTCATGCGACTTATGTGAGATAGCAAGAAATTCTGTTTATCAATCTGGATTTTCTCACGAGGCAAAAGTAAGTTAATGACTTAAAGCTCTGGCACGCATGAATGCACATTAGTTATGTTTTACTGGTTGCCAATAGATGGAACTAATTATGTTGGATCGATCACGACATGATAGGACATGCCTTCTTGTTATGGCTGACAATATGCTTCTTTGTTTCTTTTCACGGGGGAAAAAATGTAACCGAAAGCTTTGACCCCCTCCTTTGCCCATGCAGTTGCATTGGCTTGGTAGTAAATATTTTCTGAGAGGCCCCAAAGGACATGACATTCAGAAGACAAATGTGCCAGACCTGAGGATTTCATTCAGACATGAAGTATGTTCTTGTTGATTTTGGTAACTCTTTACAAGAAGCAAATTTTAGAAATTTGTTCTTCAGCTAACATTTAAGGTTTTTCTAGGCATGGAAAGAGGAGATGCAGTATGTATACTCTGGCAAAGCCAGGATTCCAGAAGAAGTAGAATATTAGATGGTTCAGAAGGGAACTGAATCAAATTACACGTACAAGGTTATTGTCTACTAAAGAATGCCATGAATCTCAGAACGGGTCGTGGACATTTTCTCCTAGTCCCGGCTTATTAAAAAAAAATTGTGGGTATACCCTGCAAGAAACCAGTGGCCAGAACAGAATTAAGAGCTAGCATCTTAGACGGGGACAACATCATTGAAGTAACACTGATGCAGCAGTTTTGTACAAGATCAGATTTAGTTAATTACCTGCTAGGGGACTAGTTTTAAAATAAATTGCTTAGAAAAAGAGCGTTGGATCTTGAATCATTTGGTATACAGGCATGTCAAATGCTAAGCAAGGCTTAAGTGTAGAAGATAAGCCTTCCCAGTACAAGACTAGGTGGATTCTGCCACTCTGTTGGCACATCTTCGTTTCTGTTGTAATTTAAAGATGCCATTTTCCTATTAACCAAAGTTACGAAGTCATTAACTGATTTTGTGCTAATTGGACTGCATTTTGATGAGATGGTTTACACGTTAATTGTTGGACGGTGGTATTATTACAACTTGATTAATGTGATAAATTTATTGATAAGGTTTGAGGAATGTTGCTTAGTGTTTAGCAAAAAGATAGCAATTGAATTGCACTTGTTACATGCAACCTTATTAATGCTAGAATTAAATCCATAGATAAATTGAAGCTAAAAGAAAGCCCTTCAAGTAGTAGCTAGGTAATGTTTGAGGAGACGATACACCGTGATAGTTCACCCATTTCCTCCGCGTCTGGCCGACTCGACATCGACTAGCCGAATTGGGGAAAGCTGCTTCGAAGCTTCGTGAAAGGTAGAGGTAGTTTTACCCTAGCTGAAGAAAGACTCGCAACGACAAAGAATTTAATCGTTTTTTGGCTCTTAAGTTGTAATGCCTAAACGACGTAGCTTAGGCTTTGGTTCTGTCTTTTATTTGTTTTGCTTTTGGTCTCTAGAGCTCATTTTGGCATGCTCTGTCTTGATTCTTAGACCATGCTTCATCTATTACCTTACCTTATTTTTTCTCAATGAAATTTTTTAATTTCTCAAAAAAAAAGTATTATAAGATTTTTTGCCCTTTGAGTGCATATTTTTTAGGTATTGAATATTGATCATCGGGTGATATTCTATGAAATCATCTAATCCAAAGGTTCTGATTTTGACTTCTTGTCGTTTTGGTTGGTCTAACTCTTTCTTACGTTCTTAAATCTTGTTGAAATTCCATATCTTTTAACTTGATTGTTGGGTACCTTCCTTTTTGTTATAGTTTCTTGAATTGGTGTCTTACTCTTATTCTGGCATGCATTGACTGTTACACTTTCCTGAGAAGACATATGCAATAAACTTGCACGAAAGATTAAAGATTTTGCCATTTTGTATGCACTATGTTATTCATCAAAATTGTATAAGAAAGAACTTCCCAAAAAAAAAATTTGTATTAGAAAGCTTACCATCATTGAAAATTAAGAGTAGCTCATATCATATGACTTTAACAATAGTCCAATCTAAATGATAAATCTTATTATTTTGATCCCTCTGGTGATTGTCAATAGTTTTCCTCTATATCTTATTTTAAGACAACATCCATCAACATGTGTTTGATTCACTTATAATGAATATAGTAAAGAATAAAAATGAGTACGACTTCTACTCTTCACTATATTGAAAGTATAGAGTCTTGTCCCAAAAGAGGATATAAAAGTAATGTCTATTAAATCATAATATATTACTAATTATCTTGTTTCATTACTTATCTATTGCGTTCTTCCCATACCAACTAATCAAGTACTCTCTTATATAATAGGTTTACAAGTCTTGATAAACCTAGATTTCATTTGTTAACATGAATCAAATGTATATTCAAGAGAGGTGATATATAAAGTTATTTGGCCCTATTGCTTTTTATTGCAACAAAGAAGTATCTTTGAACTTTTCATGCTCCTTCCTTTCCAACCAACAAATACAAGGCATGCTGTTAGCTTTATAAGCCTTAATTTCTAAGCAACAAATACGAGTAGTAGTCATTTCTCATTCAATACATTCGACAAAATTATAACTTTTAAAACCTATTTCATGTCAAAAGTTTTTTTTTTGTGAAGGTAAAGAAAATTTCCATTAATCATATAAATGAGATAAACAAAGTAGGATAGACTCTCAAACTTTCAAACGAGAAAAATTGCAAGATATTCGAGCAGATTCATAAGCTCCCATATTTCCTCGTTGAATATACCTGTAAGAATTGTATAATAAATTGAAAATTATGTTTTAACTTTATGAATAATTTTGTATATGACAGTAGGGATGACAAGGTCCGACCGGGCCTGAGGCAGCAGGCCCGAGCCAGGGTCTGAGTTTGGCCCAAATTCTTATTGTTATTTTTAGAATGACAAAACGACATCGTGTTAAGTCCTGGTACAAATATCCGTGTCATCTGCAAAGAACTAAAGCACTAAAACCCCGTTTCTTTTACAATTGCTCTCTCTGTCTAGAGGCTCTCGCGACGCCGCATCCTGTCCTCTCCTAAACCCTGCCCAGAAACCCCAGCCGCAGCCGCAACCGCAACCACTTCCACCTCCACCGTCTACTCGCGGCGGCGCTCCTCTTCCGACTGCGAAATCACTCTTCCCCTCAAAATGGCGACCGCCGTATCCACCGAGTTAACCGACGGACCCGTCCTAAACCTAATCAACAAACGCCTCCGCGCTCTACGCAAGAAGCTCAACAGAATCCTCCAGATGGAAGAAGCAATCTCTCAAGGAAAGCCTATCAACAACGAACAAAAGGAAGTCCTTCGTACGAAGCCCTCGGTTCTCGCCTCCATCGACGAGCTCGAGAAGCTTCGCCAACCGCTCTCCTCGGCCGTCACCGAAGAAATCCAACTTGCCGTCCAACGTCACAACCAGCCCGAGCACCAACAACAGTCCGACGGAGTGGTGGACGATCTGTTGAATTTGTTGTATTTTGGGTCGTTGTTTGATGTGAAGCCGCAGAGTGAGTTCACTGCGACGATGCTGACTCGGACGCACGAGAGAGGCTGTTGCTTGACTTACGACTATGTGACTGATGATGCTACGGATCTCCTTGGCGAGAGGGACTTGGACTTGATTTCGACTCTTGGGGGGTTGTTGATTTCGCGGCCTGTTGATTCTAGTTTGTCTCATAAAAACTCGTTGCAGAGATGTATTGAGCATGCCAAGTTGTGGCTTGCAAATTCGGAGCAGCCAATTGAGCCAAGTACCAGTGTTTCATGTATGGTTATTTACCTTATTGGGTCTTACCTTGCTTTTAGTTTGTGGGTTGTTAGTGTTTGTTTCGATTGATGTAGGTTTTGTGAATGTTACAGATGCTGGATTGAGGGAGAAGCTGAACAAGATTATGGCTTCTGATTACTTCACCACCACGCCGGAGATGAAAGCTCCGGTGGAAGTGGCTGCTGCCGCAGCAGCCGGAAATTATGCTCCTTTTCAGGTTCAGGTTTCAGTTCCTAGTGTGCCTGCCCATGGGATGCCAGTGGAAGAAGATTCGATCACACAATGCGAGGAGAAGGTATTGTTTCATTGACTGGGAAATTGGATGTAATTGATTTTACACGAATTCCTACTTTTGTTGTTGTTTGATGTGCAGTTTATTTTGCTTGTTGCTCCTTTTAAGAGTTGTTAGAATGAGTAATTTATTTACATTGGTGCATTATGTTGTGGAAATTAGTGCTGTTAGAAGTCTTGCTGAAACAAAGGACCTGGTCTCATCTTTTTCACGACAAAACAGAATCAGAAGTGATTTTTATATAGCTTTGCTTCTGTTATAAATGATGGGCTTTCCCTGATTTCTAGATGCTGTAAGCTATGACTTGTCTGCCATTTATCTCTCTTTTGTTCTCTAAATGTAGAAAAGGAAGGGAAGAGCTATAGACTGATTTTGGATTGTTACTTGGAATAATCTGGAGTTGTCCACGTTGTAACATATGTTCTCATTATCTTAAGAATTTTGTCATTTTATTGACAGTCTCTTGCATTAAAAACTTCTGCTGGCTCTGATGGATTTTCTCTTTCCCATGGATGCATATTTAGGAACTGCCTTTTGTGTTTACTAAAATTCCACAGGGGTGTATTGATGTTGGAATTAGGTCTGATGGTGATATAAAACTTTTTGGCGTAGATAGGTTTCGTGAATGGCTGCAAGTTTTAAACAGTTAATTTTAGGAAAGGAAAGAAGCATTTTCAGGTCTCTTTTGTGCATTTGTTTGTGAAGGAAATGGGAAAAACTAGAAATGGTTTGTGTGACATACGGCCTTAAACTAGAGAACTTATTCATATGCAAAATATAAAGTTAAGTATCTGGAACTTTAACAAAGTTCTGTTCTGTTATTGGAGACTTTAGGGAACCTTTAACTTTTAATGCCAATTCATTTTCATTACTGTGGTAGAACCAGCATGTGTACTGCCTTCAGGGCCACAATAATGGTGTGTGTTTGAAAATTGTGGCCTTAATGATCATGGTCATAGGATCCATCCCATTTTCATGTCCTGAAAAGCCAAAGGTGGCTGGATGTACGCTTTTTCTCTTTCAATGTCTATACTTTGGGATGTGTTTTGGATGATGGAGATGGTTGTAGCATTATAGGTAGTGTAATTTCATGACTCCTACTGTTTTCCGTTTTTTTTTATGGGATTGAGATCACCCTGGTAACTGTGAAGAAATATTATTCTTTTTCCATTTTAAAACTGTTAGCCCATCTTAACTGCACTTTTAACTATGTTAGGCTGCTGCATTAGTGGTTCACCTTTGAGGGATGGATTGTAATTTCAATCTCTTGCAATAATCCGTTCTGTGTTTGTTATTGCAAAAATGCAGTTTGGAATAAAATGTAAGGGTGGAATAATCTTAGTGTTTGTTAATAATTAGCTGAGGTAGCACAATTTTTCCATGTGCTTGTGAAAAGTGGACTTGTGTTTTGCTAGCTCCAGCTGTTGTTGTTTGTGATCTATGTTCTTGACTTCCCTTTTTTGGATTGAGTTGTATCTAGCTGGGTAGACATAATGAAATATTAAACTAAATACTTGATAGAAATAACTTGCAACAGTTTGAACCAAGAACTTGAAGTAGTTGTACGTCTACGAATTCAAATCTTCTTTTTCCCAGTGAAGGTTAGGGATTTGGATTCAATTTAACTTCCATAATCTTTTCGGGTATCTATCTTGTCCTTGGTTTTGATAGTATCCTACAATCATGTAAATTATTTTCTGGTCATGTTGGTTCACGAGGAATACCTTTGCAATCATGTATGTTATTTTCTGACCTTTATCTTGTTTTGCTCTTGCTTGAAGTGTGGCTTATTTCTCTTTGTGCTGTTATTGGTCCGTTGGTGGGAGCAATGTAGAGGATGGTTTTCTCTTAACAATAAAAAGCTATATAGTTCCAAAAAGCTTGTTTAATAAACCATAGTTGGATGATAACAACATTAGCAAAGTAAAATCTACCACATCAGAAAACTGTCAATAATAAAGATTTAAAGCCCACCCAGTGCAGACTGCTTATGTAATCTATTTTTGCCTTGAAATTGGTGTTCTTTGCAGACTTTTGTTTTCTGCTTCCAAGGTTTTTTTACTTGTCTTTGAAACTTAGAGATGTATATGTCTTTCTAGGATGAAGAGGGTTCGGATTTCCAGGTCAATGATATTGGGGATAATCAGTCTATTCCAGCTGAGGAACTTCAAAAGGTGCTTGGACTCAACATAATGTCACTTGTTTATTTTTGTTGGATTATTATCTGATTGTGTATGGACGTTTCTGTGCCTTGCAGGATGAACTGGAGAATGACAGTGTTGGAGAGGTAATCAGAAGTGAAGAAGCTAAACAACCAGTTGATACTGAACAGATCCAGAGAGACGGGGACCTCAAGGAGCAACCATACGCTTATCGAAGAAACTATCAGAATCAAAGAGGTGGTCGTGGTGGCCGTAGGGCTTATTCAAATGGCCGAGGTGGCCGAGGTGGTCCGAGGGGGGGTGGTGGCTACCAACAAAATGGTCGCAATCATTATTATGACCAACCAGGTAACTATTATCCAAGGAACTACTATAGCAATCGAGGAAAGGGTGGTAGAGGTGGTGGACACCCTTACAGCAATCACAGTTCAGCAGTGCAGGGTGGTCATACCCCCGCAGATGTTGGTGTGGCTTCATGACATAATTGCTGATTGTGGGGTGTCGTCTTAGTGGTCTTATAGGTGGACGGTGAGGTTGTTTTATTCGCTTTCCATTAAACTCATTATAAATGGAGATGCTTTTGATGTATCAGCCATCCAGGACACCTTTTTTGTTTTTGTAGTTTCAGTTAATGGAGTTTTTACTGGAAACTTCAAATTATTGGAACTTTCCATAAAATTAACGGAAAAAAGAGAGGGTGTTGCTTGATTTCATCCATCCAACTAAAAAGCTATTAAAAAAGAACTTGCCCAGATTTTCCTTTTGAAGCGTGTGCTATTCCTACAGCTGGAAGATTGATTTCTCCTTTGTTGGAACCTTATTAGGTCTTGGTGAAGAAGCAAATTCTACGAATTGGTAGGATATGTTTGCGAAAGAATAGGTATAGGAATTATATGTTAATCATATTGGTATGATCTTCGATATTATGGTAAATTGCCATTTTAATTTGTACAACTTGGAAGTATTCTTTGCCTTAATGTGAACCAGATATTGCCTTATTTGATGATTAAAAAATTTAACTAATTTAGCTTATTTAAATATAAAAATTTTGAATCGTTTAACTTTTCGTTTCAATTTTTAATTTTTCGGTTCAATTTATTATAACACTCAATTATAATCAGACATTGAATTGGTCGAAAAAAAAGTATAAAAAAGGTATAATTAGTGTATAATAAACAAGAAATAAAAATTAAAAGAATAAGAAGTAAAAATTATAAGATTAAGTAGAAAATATTTTATTAATTGAAGTACTTTAACATTTAAATATTACTCTTTAAAATAATCTAAAAATAACTTAAATAAATTTTCTTATCTATACTAAATTACTAATTAACAATTTTTATTTTTTAAAATATAATTCTTTAAATTTTAAATAAAATTGCTTTATTTTGATCAACAAATATCGATATTCTTAATATCCCAAAATAATTGAAAATTATATTTTCTTCTTATTTTTAAGTTTTACTATTTTTTTTCAAACCTGATGTAATATATAGGATAATAAATTCTAATTAGCCATACTCACAATTTATTAAAAGTTATTAAATTCTAAATAGGTTTATAACTTTCATCGTGATCAGCTAAATAAGCAAGTCCTTCTGCGATTTCAGTCGTAAATTTATCAGCTGTTAATTTCTCTATATTTCAAAACAAAAAAATTTAAAAAATAGAAGAATGAAAAAAAACCTGTATAAAAATGATCATGAAAAATTATAAAAATACCCATAATTATGCTTTCTCTCCAAGAAAAGCAAGCTTTTAATTTTTTTACAGCTAACTTAACATTGTTGTTGTTAGCTCTCAAGAACCTTGCAGCACAATTTTTGATACAAAATTTTTTCTGTCATCAAGTAAAAAATAATGTTATTTAAAGTAAATATTCTATGCAATATTTATATCAATTTGCTTTTTTCTGCTTAAAAATACGAAAAAGTAGAGAAAGAGAAGCAGTTATCTGGTTTTGTGATAAGGGAGTTTTCTTTATAACATACCGAATAACATATTTAAATTTCTAAACTTGAGATATATTTTCTACGTAACTCATTTTGAAGAAGTAAAACAAGAGGATGGCAACAGAATTGGAAATGAAATCAGAATGGAATGTAACTCTTGTGAACCATATTTTAAATAAAAGGAAGGCTTCTTTTTTAAAAAATGTAAAATATATTCAATGTTTATTAAAATAACATTAATTATTTACAGATGAAGTAACCACAAAATAAATTGCCAATTTAAATAGCCAACCTATGAATTCAAAATATTGCCTAACTGAAATAGTCGGCTGGCATATCCCTAAAAATACCAAGCATAAAAGATTTATAGATATCTATAAGACTTAAAGACTTTGTTATTGGGCGGGAATTAATGTTATGAATACCGTACCGGACTCAGTACCGGATTGAGCTCTGGAACGGAACGATACCGGTATCGGTCGGTACCGGGTACGGTTTCGGGAAATTTTTTAAATTTATAAAATAATCCCTAAAATTTTTAAAAATTGCAAAATAGTCCATATTAATATATTATACAGTTGTACTGTATACTTTACTAGTTTACTATTTACATCAACCATGCTTTCAAAAATCTTAATAATA
>JAOSBM010000001.1:3008809-3021365 GCA_027568955.1 Erythroxylum tenue
GCAAAACGACACTGTTTATTGGTCCAACCGCCCCCCCCGCGCTCTGCCCCCTTCGTGCCAAAAGTTAAAACGTGATTAGGACATCATCGTCATCATGAACCCCCAACAGTACATAATGATTTGGTGTTTGCATGTAAATGTAATCACCCAAGTTTGGTTGCCCAATGGTGGTTCTGACAGACTTCAACATCAAGTTTCATAATTACTTTAGAGCTTCCCTTATTCAGAAGTCTTGCGAAATGCTCGTGTTGAACATCTTGTCATTGTCATTATTAACATGAACAACGAATAATTTAATTTTTCTTAATAATTTTATTTAAACATACTGTCCAAAATCTCATACACAGCTATCATTTTGATCATAGAATCTGATTTCAACATCAGATTGGATAATCTCACTTTATCTAATAAGGATGAGCCATATATCGTTTTAGATTGAGCCTCTTCGGATTTTCCAAATTGAAAAGAGTTAGATACATGTAATAAAAGACATTCTGGTAAAGAATTAGAGAAAGAGTTTCAACTATATGAAGCTTCTGGAACCTTGAAAGACTAGTAAACTCGAGACTAGACCCAAGTCTCTTAGAGAGATGCTCAGGTCATCTACATGTAGATCTACTGATGGATCTAACAGATCGAATTGACATTTGCTTCTTTCTCTTTGTGTATAGTTTGAAAAATTATATTTAATTTAATAAATTTAATTAAATTTAAAATATTTTCAAAATAAATAAATTTTAGATAAAATATATATATTTAATGTAGTGATAAAAATATAGTTACATTAACATTTACGTCGGAAGCAAAACACGAAACACACGGAAAAAAAAAGAAAGTTAAAAATCAGAATACTAAAAATTACGCCATCAGATTCTCTGGTCCTACAACTCAATACCAACTCTGTCCCAATACATCTTAGCCTTCTATTTATGTGGGGTATAGCAAAGCTACTTGGAGTTGGAAGCAGGCGTAGTGGTAGCGATGATGATTGAGAATGACATACGAACAATCAAATAATCTTATTGGATTTGTTATAAATAAATACATCACTCACAACAAACCACTTTGCAATTATTTGCTTTCGTAAAATGTCACGTGATGATTTTAGTTAGAGAATCAAGTGAAATCAGGCCCTTGCCGCCACTTAAATTACCAAATGTTTGGTTAAATTCGTCCAAACAAAATTGAGTTTAAATTGGAGAGTGGGGATTCGGTTGACCAAAATTATTATTTTTTTCTCTTATCAAATGAAGTTTGTAAGGATTAATTAATAAAATTATTATTCCACAATTTAGCAAATTGTTGTTGGTGAGGTTATCAAACCTACTAAACAAAATGATTAGAAAGAAACTAAGTTTACTAAGAGGCTTGATTAATATGATAGCAAAAATTATCAAATTTTAACTTAGTTTTGTAATACTTGTCAACCTAATATTAAGATGGAATTTCATTGTTTTGACCGTTTTAAAGATGTTTAGGATTTCTTACAGACACATGATGCAATTTTAGATAATGTTCATCAATTTTAGCTTTATTGTCACTTTCATCGTATGCATTATTAATACCCTAATCGGACCATTGACAGTTATGTTTTAAAGTTGCAAACTTTATGAGATTAATTGTCATCTTGTGATTAAATTTGGCCGCCTGGTATAGCTTTTGTAGAAATTTTTGATGCCCTTTGTGATTGCTAACATGTATAAAACTTACTTATGACTATTGATATTGAGTTTGAGTCAGTTAGTACTACCTAAACTGGCCAAAGTAATCTAATTGATCCTTCTGTATTTTTATTGTTACTGTAACCACTAAGGATTCTATTTTTAAGGATACTTTTCCTTATTTTTCCTTACAAGAAATCTAAGCTATTCTTTAATTGATACAACCTAATTTTGGTACTGCTACTTTCCTGTCTTGTTTGTCACTCCAAGTAAATCTACTTTTTTGTTCTTTAATTTTGCCTATTGTAATCATATGACTTATGATCTAAGTTACTTAGTTATGTTTCTACACCCTCTCATTGACCAATTGTTCGCATTGTTGATCATTATAATTTTCCATTTAATACGTAGGCAATATTTCTTAATCTTACTTATCATTATTCAATGTTTTAGATGACCAAATTATCTCTCAATCTTATTTTTGTTAATCAATTATGTGAACTTTGTGCTAATGTAACTTTTTGAGTTATGGTTGTGCTGTATATGATTCACAAACGAGCAAGGTTCTTGGGATAGTGTGTTAGTTTGGTCGTTTATTTGAGCTTTTTTCTCTCCAATTTCCATTCAAAGTTGTTATTATCACCTCTTCTAGCATTAGGTACTTGAGTCTTGGTCATATTTTTTCTTCTAAATTATGGCCTTTGATTTCTAATCGATGTCTAGGATCTATTAAACATGATCAATTTGATTACATTTCCTGTTCACTTTTGTATATTATGATTTTCCATTTAATATTAGTGACTTTGTTTCTTTTGTACTATTTGATCTTATTTATTTTGATATATGGAGTCCTACTCCTAATATTACCACATGTGGTTCTCAATATGTTTTTATCTTTATTAATGACTGTTCTCGATATACATAGATTTATCTTATGAAAAATTGTTTTGACTTGTCTTCAATTTCTATTCAATTTACTAATATGATTAAAACTCAATTTTCTTACAGTATTAAAGTTTCCACATAAATAATGCTATGGAATATCGAGACACTACTCATTTTTGTTTAACGTTCTTATCTTGATATCTCTTAACAAAATGGTCGCATAGAACATAAACACAAGCACTCATCTTCTTAGCCTGAATCTTTTTATAGTGAAGCTGCTCTTACGACAATTTATGTAATTAATCATATCTCTTCTCCTATCATTACTAATATTTTCCCTTATGAACATCTCATTATCCTAATTATCACAATCTTTGAGTTTTTGGCTCTTCTTGCTTTTTCCATCTTTAGTCACATGAATACATCAAATTAGAATCTCAAGTTTGATTATGATATTTCTATGGATATGGCATTAAATAAAGGGGTTATCGATGTTGATCTATTCTTTCTCAACATCTCTGTATTTCCTATCATGTCAACTTTTGGGAACCTAAGATGTCAATAAGATGTTTTATTTTAATTTAAGTATTTCTTATTTTGTGTTCTTTTATTTCATGAGTAATCAATATTGATTGATTTGAAAAATTAATTTGATGTTAATTATTCTATAGCTATCCATGAATTCAGTAATTCGTAACTATCATAAATGATTAGTACAAGTAGTAAATAGGTTATTTATGAATTTGCATATTTAACTTATGAGAAAAAACTATGGTTAATTACAAAAAAATTCCAAAAGTTTTTCTAAATTTTGTAATTCTAGCTCAAACTTTTAAATGCGACAATAAAATATTCAAACTTTTGATTTTTTGCGAAATTAATCTAACATTAATCTTTCCATTAACGTTATTGACGTGACATGCTATGTCACCTAGTATCTTTTCCATGTGGATGACACATGGACTTTAATTTCTACGTCATCAAATTATAATTTTTAAATAAAAATAAATTATAAAAATTTCTAATTTTCTCTTCTTTCTCTCTCGAAACTTCTTGCTATCATTCTTCTAGTTTTATTCTTCATTCTCTCTCAAAAGTTAAAAACCATATATTGATAACGTGAAAATTAATTCACGTGTTAAAGATACTAGGTGACGTAGCACGTCACATTAGCAACATTAACGGGAAGACTAACGTTAGACTATTTTTATTTAAAAAAATAAGTTTGAGCATTTAATGGCTACTTTTTAAAGTTTTGACTAGAATTGTAAATTTTAGTAAATTTGAATTTTTGTAATTAACCCAAAAAAAATTTAATAGATGTAGTTATCTTAATTATTTAATTTAAAGTTTAGTCTTTTTAATTAAGCTTATTGCTATTATTTAATTAATATGAAATGCTATCATATCCATTCAATTTATAGTCAGTATAGGTTTAAATGCTGGGTTTGAACGAATTCATTTAAAAAAAATTGAGACTTATTATGGCTATCATCTTATGTTTCTTACTAATTGCTTAAATTGTGAAAATTACTACTTTTAGACTAACGATTAAAGTTAGAATTAGATGAGATCCTTCCTTTGAATTGGGGTTAAACGAATTTCTCACTTAAATACTTAGTTGATTTATTTTGATTTCTTGTTAAATTTAGTTTATTAGTTAATTAATTATAAACCTCCATTTTGTTTTTTCAATTGAAATTAATAAACTAGTTTCTAATTCTTTTAAGATTTGACCTAGTTTCGTAACTACTAGAAGAGTTTAGAAAATCAAAATTAATTTTGAGGGTTTTGACAACCGTTTAGTTGATCATTTATTTGATCTTGTTTCTCTCCAATTACTATCCAGAGTTGTTGTTGCTATCTCCTTTTCCAGTATTCGGCACTTATGTCTTGGTCATGATTTCTCTTACAAGTTACAACTTTTGATTTCTAATAGACATTGTTAAACAGAATCAATTTGATTTAGTTTCATGTCTACTTTGAAAATATCATGTTTTGCCATTTAAGATTAGTGACTCTATTTCTTCTGCACCATTTGATCTTATTCATTATGATATTTAGAGTCCTGCTCCTAATATTACTATAGTGGTTCTTAATATTTTGTTATCTTTATTGATGACTATTCTAAGTAAAAGTGAATTTATCTTATAAAAAATCATTTAAAGTTGTCTTTAGTCTCTATTCAATTTACTAATATGATTAAAACTCAATTTTCTTGCAATATCAATTTTTCATATAAAAAATGATATGGAATATCAAGGCACTACTCTTTGTCAAATTTTTACTTCTCATGGCACTAATGTTCAACATTCTTTTCTTAGTATCTCTCGACAGAATGGTCATGCAGAATATAAACACAAACATATTTTGGAAATTGTTCGATCTCTCCTTGTGTCATCTGTTTTGTCCTAAATCTTTGAAGTTGCTCTTAGAAAAATTTATACAATTAATCGTATCCTTTCTCCTATCATTAATAATATTTTCCCTTATTAATGTCTCCATATTATCCTAATTTTCACATTCTTCAAGTTTTTGAATCTTCTTGCTTTTTTTTTATCTTCAATCACATGAATACATCAAATTAGAATCTCAACTCTGATTGTATTATTTCTTGGAATATGACATTGAATGTGAGGGTTATTATTTGTCTTAGCTTCTTATTTATCCTGTCATATCACTTTTTGGGAACATAAGATGTTTTCTTCATTATCTACCTTTAAAGTCATTCCATCTCTTGCCTTGTTGATCCTCCTATTACTTTATTTTCTAATAATTCTCCTATAGGTCCAAATTGCTCAAAAAGTTCTGATCCACTTCATCCCACACCTCATGATCTTCCTTCTATAGATCCTCAACCTTCTTCATCTACTGTTTAGACTTCTTATGATCCCCCATTTCACCGTTCTTCTCGTGAAGTCAACCTAAAGTCACTCTTGGTGATTGTCATTGTCATTGTGCTATCATTTCTATTTATGAGTCTCACACTTATTGTGAGGCTAATACTAATCGTTTATGGCAGAAAGAAATAGAAGAACTTGATGCATTTACTTCAACTCATATATAGGATTCAGTTGATTCATCTACGAATAAATATGTGTTTGGTTATAAATGGGTTTATAAAATCAATACCAAGGCTAATGGTTTAGTAGAATGGTAAAAGACTTGGCTTGTAACGGTTATAAATGGGTTTATAAAATCAATACCAAGGCTAATGGTTTAGTAGAATGGTAAAAGACTTGGCTTGTAACTAAAGTGTTCACTCAAGAATATGAGATTGATTATGAGGAGAATTTTGCACTTATAGCACTCAAGAATATGAGATTGATTGTGAGGAGACTTTTGCTCCTATAGCCCACATCACTTCTATTCGTACTCTTATTGCCATTTTCACTACTGTTATTAATAATTTGACCTTATTTCATATGGAAGTCAAGAATGCCTTCTTAAATGGAGATCTCATTAAAGAGGTCTATATGTAACCTCATCCTGACTATGATCATCCTCCATATAAAGTTTATATTCTTCGAAAGGCTTTATACAAACTTAAATAAGCTCCTTATGCTTGGTTTACTAAATTTAGTTTTATTATTGTCAGTTTGGTTTCAATCCAATCTCATGATTATGCATTATTCATTCGAAATATAAAAGTGGTATTATTCTTTTATTATTATATGTTGATTGATACATAGGGTATTCATGATCTCAATAATTTTTTTAGCTGCTAATTTAAGATGAAAGATCTTGGGTATTTGAACTATTTCTTGGGTTAATATTACTTCTGGTTCTATACGATATTATTTATCTCAGGCTAAGTATGCTACCGATCTTATCCCTCATGCAGGTCTTACTGGTGATAAAATTGTCAATACTCCTATTGAAGCTAATACTCATTTTTTAACTTATAATGTCTCTCCTCTTCATGATATTATCATCAACTTATTAACAATCTTATTTCTTTTGTTGTTCACATTGTTAGTCAATTTATGATAGCTCCCCGTACTACTCATTATGCAACTATTCTTTGTATTCTTTATTACATCAAAGGTACCTTGTTTCATAGTCTTCATTATTCCAACTCGTCTTCTCTTCAATTACGAGGTTATTCAAATGTTGGTTGGGCTAGTGACCACTATAGATGATCGGTCTACTATTAGTTCTTACTTGGTGATTCACTTATCTTTTGGCATAGTAAGAAACAAATCATTGGCTCTCAATGTAGTCCTAAAGTTGAATATCGAACTCTCATTTATACTACTTTTGAGCTTTTATAGCTTCACTGTTTACTTTAAAGTCTAGACATTCCGTCTCCATCTACTGCTCTGCATTATGATAATTAAAGTGCTATGCAGATTGCCCAAAATGGTGTGTTTTATGAGCACACAAAACATATCGAGATCAATTATCACTTTGGGTGTCATCATGTTGATCATAATACGATTGATCTTGTTTATATCTCCTGTCATGATCAAACTGCTTATATATTTACTAAAGCTCATTATGCTCCTGGATTTCGCGATCTTGTTTCCAAACTCAAGATATCCGCTTCTCTACCACCTTGAATTTGAGGGATTTGATAATATGATCATATATATTATAATCAATGTAAATATATTTAGTTATTGATTAGGTTCTTTACTAATTAGATTCTTCCTTATTTAAGTTCTTCTCTAATTAAGTTCTTGCTTATTTAAGTTTATTCCATATTTAAGTTTAGGTTCTTCTCAAGTCAAGTTCTTCCTTATTTAAGTTCATTTCTAATTAGTCTAATTTTTTTTAATATAAATAGGTCATCCCTTTTATTATAATCAATGATTTTAAAATCAAGCTGGACCAACCAGTTCAACCGGAATAAATACAAACTAGCTCGATTTTCGATCCAGTTTGTGTTCATAATCCTTATAAGAAAAAACTAGTCGATTTGTTATTGGAAAAACTGGACAGTTTTCTGAAAAAACTGGTTAAGTAATAAATTGAGAATCTGTCAGCACATATGGGACCTAACAAAGTTTCTTCCTCTTTGTATGTGACGTCACCTCCTGCATACCAACCCATGTACTATATTTCATAAATCTTTTGAATTTTTAATGATTTTTTTCTTTTCAAGTTTCTCTAAATCCTAACTAATAAATTATATTTTTTAAAATTTATATTCTTTATTTATCTTTTTTAATTAATTAAAAATTTTATTTTAAATTATTATTGCTAAAAATAAATTACTATTTTATCCTAAAAATATTAAATTTATTTAATCTCACTAATAAATTATATTTGTCAAAATTTAGGTTCTTCATTTATTTCCTTATACTTTAATTGAAAAATTTTAAATTATTATTGTTAAAAACTAATTATTATTTTATAATGAATTTGTTTAATAAATTGAATTATTAATTAGTATGCATAAGAAATTTTGCTTAAGATAATTTAAGAATGTGTTAAAAATAATATTTAAACTATAAAGAAGTATGTTTAATGGAAATTGCAACACGACGTGGTTTTGGCTGATATGGGGAATAATTACTACTTGACCAAGTTCAAATGTATGGAGGATTATCGTTCAGTGCTTGAGGGTGGTCCTTGGATGGTGGCCGATCACATTCTTACTGTGATGAAGTGGAGACCTAATTTTGATCCATTTGAGGCCTCAATTGATAGGGCTACTGCATGGGTTAGGATCCCTAATTTACCAGTTGAATATTATGATCGTCTCATTGTTACTTAGATTGGTAACAAGCTTCACAAAACAATGACGGTTGATGAGAGTACAGAGGCGAATACTCAGGCTATGTACACTAGAATTAGCATGGAGGTTGACTTAAGCACGCTTTGATCTCTAAATTCCAATTGAAGAGAAGAATCTAGAAAGTTGAATATGAAGGTTTGCACTTAGTGTGTTTTGATTGTGGCATGTATGGTCACCGAAGAGAAATTGGTCCTATTGTTCAGCAAGTTAAGGATGATCAGGGAAACAATGAGGAACAGGATTCAGCTCCCATGGTGACACCACCACCTCCAGTGGTTCCCGTTATTCGGTCGGAGGTTGTTGAGAGTTACGGTTCCTGGATGATAGTTCAGGAGCCTAAATGAGGATGTAACTGTAATCCCGCTAATCGTGGCAATCCCTACAATCATAGCAGAAAAGACTATGATATGACTAAGCTAGTGGATTTTGCTGATAATGTAGGACATAATGAGAAGGGTAAGGAAATTCCAGGATCCCGCTTTAATATCTTGGAGGATTATGGACCAGATTTGGATCACCAAAATCCTGCCGGTGATGTTTCAAATCGAGATAGGGTTTTGATTCAACATAGTCCCCACCAAGGATTGAGGGGGGTAGAGGTAGCAGATACCAAAGTAGTTCAGTACGTGGACGGGATATCCAAGGCCTAGTTAGAGTAAATGACAAGCCCATCTCTTTGCCTATCTTGAAGGCCCAAGAAGCTTATCGCAATGCAACAGTATCCCATTCTGACAATGGGGCTAGACATAACAAGCAGTTGGACTCGTCTTTAGTTCCCCACATGTAGCCGATGCAAATTGATGAAGGGATTCGGGAACTGGTAGATAAAGTTTATAACTATCCCACTACTTCCCAACCTTCAGCTTGACGTCACTTATTACCCAAGAAAACCCATCCTCTTGATCCCCCTGACCCGGGAGATTATGAGAGAGGGGTTGGAGTTTTATGTTTCTCTGACGTTGGTGAGTTAGAGATGTCTATTGTGCCTGAAACGCTAACTTGCACGGAAGATAGAGGGGGTGAGAATGTTAAAGATGGCGTTATGCCTATTGATCATAGTAAAAACCACGTGATTTAGAGTGGTTCCCTTTACTCTTTTTTCCAATGATCAAGTTTATTTATTGGAATTGTCGTGGAGCCGTGACAACTGATTTTAGAGATTTGTTGAAGGATTTAGTTCGTATCCATAAGGTAGATGCAGTGGTCATTGTAAAGCCTAAAATAAGTGGATCTAATGCAGAAAAAGTAACATGTAAGTTAGGTTTTTCTAATGTGCATCGTGTGGATGCTTAGGGTTTCTCAAGGGGTTTTATGGCTTTTATGGAAGGGCTCTCAAGATTTGGTTACAGTAGTTGACAGTGGTAATGGTTTTATCCATCTTAAAATCTTCCGTAAGGACGGTTCTATGTGGTATTGTACTTTTGTGTACGTCAACCCTACTCCTGCTATTAAAAATTATCTGCTCAAGTTTTTGTTTGAGCTAGTTGCTACGATTTTAGGTCCTTGGTTGCTTGCAAGTGATTTTAATGAGATGTTGGGTCTTGAGGAAAAATTTGGAGGAGTGCCTTTTGATTTTCGAAGGTGTGCGTGCTTCCAGCAGTGGGTTTCTGATTGCAAACTGGTGGATCTTGGTTTTAGTGGGCCAAAATATACTTGGAGAGGTCATGAAAGTAGAAGTTGTGGTAGGGTTTCTGAAAGGTTAGACCAGGCTTTTGGCAATCTCGATTGGTTTTCTATTTTTCACTCGACCACTGTCAGACATTTACCTCGAGTTCGGTCTGATCATCACCCATTCTTGTTTGTATTGATAATCAACAGTGGCAGCCGGATGGAGGGAAGTCGTTTCGTTTTAAGCTAGCCTGGACTACTCACCCTGGTTATCCTTAGTTCCTTTTGAATAACTGGGCAACTCATGAGTTTTTACCAAACATGCTTTTACGATGGAAAGGTTTACTGAAGGAGTGGAATAGAGAAATATTTGGCAATATTTTTAGAAGGAAAAATAGACTTCTAGCATGACTTGGAGGAGTGCAGCGTGCTCTTATGGTCCGGTATAATAAATTTTTAGTTGATCTAGAAGGAAAGCTTCAAGAAGAGTATCGTCTTATTTCATGATAGGAATAGTTGCATTAGTTCCAAAAGTCGAGGGCGGACTGGATTTGTATGGGTGATCGGAATACTAGGTATTTCCATGCATCTGCCATGATCAGAAGGAAGCGGAATAGGATTGAGGCTCTGCGTGATTCTAATGGTAACTAGATTTATGATCCTAGTGATTTACAGATGCTAGTTTTGGCGTGTTATAAATCTCTATATTTGGAAGAGGTGGTGGATCACCCCCAATTCCTTATTAGAGGTTGTTTTCTGAATGTTCCTCAATTCGTTTGGAATTCTATGTGCATGGAGGTGATGGAGACTAAAGTTACCTGAGCTCTCTGTCAAATGGGTGCCCATAAAGCGCCTGGCTCTGACGGGTTTCACGTGCACTTTTACCAATCCCAATGGAACCTGGTGAAAAGTAGCATGGTCAATCTGATTAAGAGGGTGTTTGAAGATCATTCTCTTATTCAAGGTATTAATGATACTTTCATTACCTTTATTCCGAAAGTTGAAAGGCCGGAGCAAGTTACACAATTTCGGCCTATAGGATTGTGTAATGTGAGCTACAAGTTGATTACGAAGATCATTGTAAATCGTCTTAAAGAAGCCCTCCCAACACTAATTAGTCCATTTCAAAGTAGTTTTGTGCCAGGATCACAAATTTCAGACAATATTATAGTGGCACAAGAGATTGTGCATTCTATACGTAGATTGCGGGGTAAGAAGGGTTTTATGGCTGTTAAAGTGGATCTAAAAAAGGCCTACGAACGGCTGAGTTGGAGCTTTATTCGTGACACTCTCCAAGATGTTGGTTTCCCTTCGTCAATGGTGGATTTAATCATGAGTTTTGTTCAAACTGCTCAGATTCGGGTTTTATGGAATGACAATCCTTCTCAGGATTTTCATTCCAGTAGGGGCATTAGACAAGGTGACCTCCTATCACCTTACCTCTTTGTATTTTGTCTGAAAAGGTTATCTCAACTGATTGAGGCAAGGATGGGAGTTGGTCGCTGGAGACCTTTTCAGGTTAGTAAGGTAGGCCCTTTGATCTCTCATCTGTGTTTTGCAGATGATATGGTACTCTTTTCTGAAGCTTCAGAGGACTAAATGCGAGAAATTTTGAATTGTTTTGATCTTTTCTACGATGCTTCGGGTCAATGTATCAGTATCAACAAAATGAAAGTTTACTTTTCTCCTAATGTTCACCCTAATATTTGTGGTAATATCACTAGATTATTAGGCTTCGCTCAAACTACGAACCTTAGCAGGTATTTGGGAATCCCTTTGCTTCATAAAAAGGTAACCAAAACTACTTATTATCATATTTTGCAAAAGGTTCAAGTTCGGCTTTCAGGTTGGCGAGCAGAAGGCTTATCTATGTCTGGCAGATTGACCTTATGCCATTCGGTTTTGGGTGCACTCCCTCTCTACGCAATGCAAGCTGCGAAAGTCCCTAAAGGACTGCTATCTGAGGTTGATAGCTACTGTAACAAGTTTCTTTAGGGTGCAACTAGAGAGAGGTGTCGAATGCATTTAGTCTCCTAGAAATAGGTGTACTGTCCTAAAATTTCTGGGGGACTTGGGTTTAAAAACTTAGAGGCCATGAATATCGCCATTCATATGAAGCTTGGATGGCCAATCATCAAGGAGCCTGGGAAGCTTTGTAACCAAGTTCTTTGTGAAAAATATAAGCTGGATAGTGGTTTCCATACGGGTTTGGTTGCTAAACCAGATTCGTCCCCTCTTTGACATAGTATTTGCGCTAATTCTTCTCAATTGTTGGAAGGTGCTGCATGGTCGATGGGAAATGGACAACAGGTTAGATTTTGGTATGATAATTGGGTGCATGAAGTTGTGGGGAACTTAATTTCTCACACTATTCTTGTGGTCCCTGAGGATCAGTTGGATAAGAAAGTGTGTGAATATGTAGACGTAAGTGGGGGTTGGTGTTGGACCTCGAACCTTTTCTTGGAGATTTGATTTATTTAATGAAATTAAATAAGGAGTTGGTGGTGTTAATGTTTTATTTGGGTGATGTTAATTGGAACAATTGTAATGAAAGTGTGAGATTTTGGAAAATTGTAAGTTTGAATTTTGTGTATGACTTTTGTGAAAGAGAAATGGGTTGGGTATGTGTGTATTGTGGGTAACATTTTTATAATTGAAA
>JAOSBM010000001.1:3027239-3038470 GCA_027568955.1 Erythroxylum tenue
AATAAATAATTTAAATTTTAACTTTTATTTATAAATTAATATATTTATTTTTAATAAAATAAATAATTTAAAAATTAACTTTTTATTTAAAAATTAATATTTATTTTAAATATTTTTAGTTATTCAATTTTTATTTGAAATTTATATATTTTGAAGATATTTTAAAATTAATTATATTCATTAATAATTATTAAATTAATTTTTATTTAATTTAATTATAAAATTAAATTATTCATAATTCTCATTAATAATTAATTTTAATTAATTAAATATATTTAATTTAATTTAATTATTCATAATTTTAATTAATATATTAATAATTAAATAATATATATTTAGTTGATTGTAAATAAACCAAAACTAAAAACAAAAATAAACAAACAAAAAATTTAATTAAAAATAAACAAACAAACAAACGGCTCCTGCAATTTTCGAATATTATTTAAAATTAAAAAAACTTACAATTTATCCTAATTAATTACAATTCATTATATGAAATTAAAGTCATTACTTATCATAATCTTACCCAAAAAAAACTCCCTTCCCCAAATTTCACTTAATTACTTTCACTTTTTAGGGCTTGAAATCCTTTATTTCTATTAATCTGTTCTAACCGTGTTCTTGCTTCAGTAGGTCGACATTTTGTGCGGGCAAAAATACGATCGGAACAGGCTAAACCTAATTTTTGGCTAATTTGATTAATGTATCTCGAAATTAGGATAAATTGCCTACTATTTTTTATTCAGTAATTTCAATGTCTATTAGTCTTAATCCTAATACACTAAAATATGTTTGAAAATCATACAGAGGACATTAAATCGAAGCCAGCTGTTTCAAACCTCTAAAGATCATCCAAAACTAAATTCTAGTAGCTCATCTACTTGACACTGACCCCTTTGTCTTTGTTGTTATCTTGGATGTATATTAATTTTACCTCTTACAGCAATAAAAGAGTTTATGTAGTACAATTTTCCTGACTTAAATTCTTCACCTATCACCCGTTACTCTAAAACTTGCCCTCTTATGATCGGGGACAGATTTTCTGTCTATTTTTTCCTGTCACATAAATAGATGATTAAGATTTTATGAAACATAGTAAGAATAGAAAAAAATGGTCAGAAGATCCTGAGAGCTTATGACCAATGTAAACGGGAGTAATAAAAGGTAAGTAAGAAAGGCACCATTATTGATTCATGTACCAAGCTTACCAACTTAATATAGTCATGTGAAGTAGAAGTTAAAGGGAAAAAGGAGGCTAACACTACCACTGGTGATTGTGCCTTTGTGAAAGAGAGCTATTCTCTTGGCTAATGATTCTTCTTTAGTTTGAGTGCAAAAAGTTTGGTAAGCTACTGCACATTCCATTGAATTTGTCATCTTCTTTTGCACACCAAAAGGCTAAGAGATTCTACCCTAAGCTTAGGAGGTGTCCGAATATCTGTTTAATATTATGATATCTTATTCTGGAACAGAATAAACCATCGTAATATTCGACAGAGATACCTCCTTCTTAAGAGTTGGGATAAGCAAGAGTGCACTTTTCTAGATAGCTCTGGCAAAAACAGGGTTAGTTGCTACTTTTAACTCCAAACAATATTCGGTTCAGAGATCAGATTAATACTTAAACGATCATATTTAATGTAAACGTTAGCTTCATCGTACCAATAATGAAATATTCCTAAAACGTAGATGACCTAACCCGTAACTTACCAAGTGAGAAGCACGTACCTTCCGTGGCGGAGACAACCTCGGAGACATGGATTTGACCACCGTAAGTCTCGGAGACCTCAAAGACGACACAACAGACATCGGCGACACAGACTCAGACCCGTAACCGTCGTCGAAGGCCGCCTCAAGAACTTCATTAGAAATCGATGAGAAACTCGACAACGACGATAAGTACTCCACCATAGACTCCGCTGCAACCACAGCCACAGCCTCCACGTCCCAAAGAGTCCACCTTTGTGTTGCACCGGCAAAAGGGTCATCGTGAGTCACCGTATTTCTCCACGGCGGTGTGCCTCCGTTGGCTCTCAAGAACGTACCGCACCAGCTTCTTAAACGGGCTTGAAACCCGTCTCTTATGGGCTCCCACTCGAGCTTCCAATCTGCGACCTTTTCCGGCGAAGTTTGGATGACTTTTTTCCCGGTCATGCCTAAAAGGAACGGTATGTCAGAGGCCATAAGGTACTTTCCACGAGTGCTTTTGAGACGTATACGGTTTCTGTTTCCATCAACGATCTCCACAAACCATTTGGCTTTATGAGAAGAGCCACCTTCACTGCTTTGTCTGATAGTTTCTCCATCATCGCCGGCGACCAAGTACTTGTCAAGGTGGCTCCGAAGCTTAACCACCTTGGTTGTAGTGAAAAGTTCCATTAACAATCAAAAAATCCTAGTGGCTAATCGAGTAGAATTCAGATAACTGAGTAAGCGATATACAGAAAGGAGCTATTCCGCGTGTAGTGTTACCACTCCAGATGCACGGCTGATATGTTTACGCAATCAGGTTTTAAACTTATGATAATTACTTATTAGGGATTTATTTTTAAGTGGTTATAAAAGGTTAAGTGTATTTGCTCTTTGCAAATAGCTTTTGGACAACTTTTAATGGTCATTAAAAAAAAAGGATCATTAATATCCCTAAAAAGGAGTAGCCAAGATGCATAAACTCCCCACTTTATTAAGATTGGGTTATCAATTATAGGTCGTAACTTGAATTTATAACTTTCTAATTATAAAAGAATAATTTTATCAGTTATTCCAAAATTATAAATAAACTGTATCGGTCGCTAAATTAATTTCGAGCACATTTAATAATTTGTTAATTATGTATAAAGTGATGAGTTGGTCTAAGTGAAATGTCAGGATTCTCTATCTGTTACCTTGTCCTCTACTCCGAGATTCAATGAGACAGAATAGAGGACATGGTAAGAAATATCAAATAGATGACTGAGATTCAATGAGACAGAATAGAGGACAGGGTAAGTAACATGAAAGGATGCAAACGTGTGGCACGGGGGATAGTCGAAATTCCTGGGCAAGACTTTTTAACTGGTCTTCAGGTTCTTCCTAAAGCCAACTTGTAATGGGAATTCATGTTTTCCAATTCAGGACTTCCTAGTTCCGTAATGAGGACGAAGATTATAGGAAATAAGTATACATGATCAGGACTTTTTAAGGGTTTTACACGTTCGTACAGTTCAGTCTAGAACAGTGCAATTGGCGTTTGACAAGGAAGTTTCAAGGACAAACCAAAATGTATATAAAAGGACACGCATGAGAGCTGAGTATGCTTTCACGCGGCTTAATTAGACAGTGAAAGCAAAGTAAGATGACGAGGAGAGGACCTAGAAACTATTCAGTTTCAAGTATAGATTTCAGACCCTGTCAAACTCTAGACACGGTCTTATATGGAAATAGGGAAGGAATAGAGTAATAAGAATAGATGATCTGAACCTTAAGCTAAAAGCCCGACAAGGAGTGTTTCACCAATGTGGAGTCTCTTGAGGAAGACGAAGTAGAAAATCCAACACGTGGCATAACTTTACCCACTTACTATGATTCGTCTTGTAGTTACTGAAGTATGTTTTATTAGTTAAAGATGTGATCTTTGGATGTTTGAACATGCATTGAGTAGTGCTAAATCTCCCAAGATTGTTGCCTTCTTTTGCGTATCAAGAAGCATTAGTTTCACTCCTCGGGAATATATATCTTTTGCGAATCAAGAGTTCTGAGCTCATTGTCCAGTTACCTTTAAAGTGAAATGGAAACCATTTTCATTACAGCATTAATTGTTATTGAGTCTGACTTTTCCTAGAACAAGTTTTGAATTGATTTCCTTTCTTTCCCTGTTGTCTAGCACTAGAACCACTGATACCAGTAAACCAGAGGTCCAAAGAGCTTGGACATCATCGCCTGTTTCGGACTTAACAACTGCATGTCAATGCATTTGCACTCTGTGTGTGCGTGTTGTATCTCGCATTCAACTCGTCTATTCCCTTTTGGAAAGGGTTACCTGCTTATTATCTGCCACTGGCTGGACTTGATGCACGATACAAGATCATGTGAACCCCTAATGATTTCACAATGTTCAAATACACTAAACAAAGTATGCATTTTCCAATGTCTTTGCCCTAACAGCAGCTTCATCACGCTCCTCCTGCTTGCCTACCATGGAATAACCTCTCTCCTAAAGCAGAAACATAATATTTGTCATGGTGATATGCATCTAAAAGAATCCCAATTTAGAAGAATGTAATATACAGGGCAGAGATGTACCAGTAATCGCCATATGAAAGGTACTCCTTCCCTCTTTTTTATCTGCTTCTTAAGAACTTCAATTGCTAGAATTCCAATAAAAATCAGGAAAAAAACATCTTTGTAATTAAATGAGGAAAATGAAGATGATGAGAGAAGTATTTCAAACCCTTATACGCTTGTCCTGTGTACAGCAACATACAGTACCAGACTTCACTGAATACCTCAAGTTGTTCATCAGATGCTCCAATTATCTACAAACAGAATTTTAAGTCCATATATCAACAAATGCAAAAGGAACCAGCATCCAAAGAATCAACTCTAAGATGGCACATGCCTTACAAAAATTGACATCAAAACCTGGACCGAGTATATCCAACGCTTGTTTGTAATTTCCCTTGCCATACTCAAATATGGCTTCTGCAAGCTGAGATGAGTGCAAAAGGCATTGACCCAATGTTAAAATTAATGGTGAAGTCCTGTCTAGACAGGGATAGTAAGAGGAAGTGGGAATTTAAAAAACTAAAACAAGTGCAACTGGCAAAACTAGAATGCAGAGAGAACAGTAATCTGCACATGCCAGAATGCCACTCTGCATGATTTGTTGCTTCTTTGTGCTCATTTTAGAAAACCTACAAAAAGAGAATGCAATTCCAAATAAAATACATGTTGGATATCTCCCAAATGAAGGAAACGTAACTGTTACCCATACTTGTCTTTCAATCCCTTAAGCAACTCTTCTGCTTTGAAAATTTCTCCAGATTTAGCTAAGGCCCACAGGATTAACACGTCAAGGTGCCAATCCAAGTACCAGAAGGTCTAACATGGAGTGAACATTGTACGGATGTCATAACATGGAATAAATGAGAGACCAAACATATCAACTAGATATCCATACAGAACTATGGAACTTAAATTAACCGAATACTAGTGCTTTGATCTATGTCTCCTTGATAGTTGCACACCTAATAGTTGAGGTAGACCAAAGTCAATCAGTTTGAATTTAAGCTTCTTCATGCAAATCCACTTTATTGCAATTTTAGACAAAATTCTCTAAGAGCAACATGAGCCTAATGAAGTACAAACAGGAACAGGTGGCTAAGATATCCAAATCAGAAAAATTCATGTCTGGAATTCTAACAAACTGAGTAACCAGGTAATTTTCTTTGCCAGAACTAACTGCAGTCAATACTGCAACACAGACTACCACTACACTTTACTTTCTCATTGACAGTTACGCAGATTTCTGTCAAAATTTTCAGAAGCATGGATTTTCATATCAAATTTAGAGGTCCATGACAAAGTGGCTGGCAATGATTAGTCAAATGTTGCCAGATTCAATACAATAGCATAAACATTTCTAAGTCTTCAACAACCAACGTCAGATCAGTTGCATTTTAAGACTTTTTGTTAACAGCGTGTCTCATAACTTACTTGATCAATTACACGGGAAGCCAAGACCTTCAGACAATCACTAAAGGTTTCAATCTCATCCCGCACATATACACGCAACAGCAATCCCAGAGCATTTATATATACCTGAATGCATAAGAAAACAAATTTTTAATTTGAAAGTCCAGTACATATTCAAGAGAATGCAAAATAATATACCTCTGCAGGTGTGGCATCGTCTCTCTCCAACTCGTTCCAGATATGATGGTCATAAACTTCAAAAACCTTTTGCATGGAAGAATGACCTTCCAAGTAACAAAGAGCCACATGCCACCAATTATGTGTCAGCCTGCAGGCCAAAACAATTAACAATTTAACTTGCCAACAATATTACAGATGAAATGTATAGCTAAATGTAATTAAAAAGACTTCTGTTCATACATAAATGATAAACAAGAGTTCCATGAAGATGAGCATGCTTCCATAAACTCCACTGCTTCCTTGAAACGACACTCATACTGAAGAACATGACAGACCTACACATGAATCCATAAGATTGAGTAGCAATATATCAGGAAATTCTAACACATTGAAATGGGAGCTTCTTGTTACAACTAGTGGCAATTTCCCTCTTTTTCAGCAAATGGAAACTCTGCTTCTTATAAAGACTTGTACATAATGACAAATAAAATTGAACGCCAAAATGGAACATAGGAAAATGATATTCTTCTTTCATCAAAGCATGCTAAGGACGAGAACTCACGGCATGTTGTGCCCAACAGTCTTGTGTATTGATCTTCAGTCCCTTTCTTGCAGCTTCCTCAGCATCAGGCATTCTGCCAAGCTCTAGTAACGGAAAAGCAAGCATTCCATACACATAATCTTCTTCTTTATTGTGGGGAAGAACCTATCAAAATCAGAATTCCTGTCACACTAGCTAATCATAAAGAAAAAAGGCTGAGGCATATGTGTAAGAAATAGAGATGAACCTTTTGTACAAGGTCCAGAGACTGATTAGGTCTACCCATGTAGAAGCATAGTAGTTGAGCTCTTTTCAAAGAAACGAGATCTTTTGGGTAGTCATTCAGGAGCTGCAAAATAAATACACACCAAATAAATGAGAAAATTTTCACAATAAAATCACAGATGCAAGCATACCATGTTATAAATGAACATATGGCTATAGTTCGTAAAAACTCTACACAAAAAGAGCTACATAGAAATCGTAACTCATATATAGTATATTTTATTTCCTTCACCAAGTGTGACTCAACCCATCTTCTACATGAGTATTCAAAGACTTCTTACAAGATTTGCCCACCTTAGAATGTAGCTCCACAGCAACATCATCCACTCTATTCTCACAAAACAAGGAGCTAATTGCTTCAAAAATTGCTTTCTCATAAGAAGTGGCTTGTTCCTGTTAATTGCAGAACTTTTTCAATAAATATCGAAAGCCCCACATAAAAAGGATATCTGTGAGGTTGTTAGGAGCATCTACGGAAAATATAAAGTTAAAAGATTTACAAGTTTAGACTTTGCAGCATGTAGATGAAAAGGTGCTCGAGAAGGATCACTGGAATAGAGAAAATTAGCAACCAAAATATTGGCTAGTACGCAGTCTTTGTCATGACCAGGTGCTTCCAATATGACGCGCCTTTGTCTCCCATAACTAAGCACCTTTATATCAACCAAAAAACACCCAAACCCGTATCACAAAATCCACCCACGAGTTCTCCATCAAATCAAGGAAGTACAAAGTGAGACAGAAGACAGGAAAAGAGAAACGCAAACCTGGTGATAATAAGAATTGATGGCCGAGATACAATCATCTGAAGAAGTCCTAACCTCGTATCCCCATCTATCCAGTTTCACTTCAACACCCCTTTCCATGTCTCTCAATGTCGCCTGCTTAAAAATCTCACTGACCGTGTTGCTCTTGTTATAGAAAAGGTACCAAAAGAATAAGTACAATTGCAAATTTGCAACTATACAAGTATGTCGGAGACAAAAACAAATGTCGGAGTCATCTTTTGCAATTCAAGAGTTGTGTCGGAGACAACAAGTGTTGGCTGTATCTTGTCCTTGTTCTACAAAGATGGAATCTTTTGGCCGCTTTCTTCTTGCTTTATAGTTATGGGCTTACGGGTGCGAAAGAAAAGCACCAAACCTTCCTCACAGTAACCATGGATCAACTTCAACTGGGGTTTGTTGCGTTCATGTTAACGTGTGGTGCGGTGGCGACAGGGCCAGTTTTTAATATTATATCGCATACAGACAGGTGCTGGAAGAATTCGACTTAGCTTGTTTGGGATACTGGAAAATTATGGATAAATGAGAATCTACCTTGTTTGGCATACTGGAAAATTATGGATAAATGCGGATGAGATTCTCTACTTCATTAACCAATTTTTATTTTATTTTATTAAATTCAACCACACATTTATATAAAAATTATAATAATAACTAAATAATAAATTATTGGATTTACCAAATCACATAAAACTTATAAATTAAATTTCAAAGTAGACGAGATCTTTTTATAATACGATCAAGTTAAAACATATTTTCATTATCAAAACTCGAATATTCAAATATAAAATAAATTAGTTTTAATAAGTGATTAAGTAATTGAAAATTTAGTGGTTCCAATTTTAATTTGTTGTATCTTCCCAAACCTCAAATACTATTTATCTGAGTTTTATTTAATTGTTATTATTTATGTGAGTTTTATTTAATTGTTGTTTGAAATAAAATGAAACTAAAATAAGATAAAAAGAGTAAAATAACTGAATTCTTCCCAATGAAAAATTATAAGGGTGGGCTTTATTTTACTTACAAGTGATGGCGAGTTAAGTGAAGAGTTTTTGGATTGGCCCATAGGTGGAAGAAGCTCGTACTTTTTTGCTTGGTGAATAAGGCGATTGTTTTGTTGACTTATTAAAAAAGCCAATTTATGATAAGATAAAAAAAAAAACTTTACCCTTTTTTGCTTGTGAGGTGTGTTACCGTAAAAACCGTAACATAGGAGGAAAAAAGAGAGATTTAATCTATTGTTTTGGCGTGTGGGACGATAGCTGTTTAATGAAATAATCAAGAGAAAGCGGATCATCATCGATAGATATTCAATATTAGTATCTCTTGAGTTTGTAGAGCATACTAAATTGATTATAGTTTTCAATTTGTACTAGAACTTAGAGATAAGTATACTTGTTGATGCAATTATTGTTCTTGGTTGTCGATTGTACTCTTGATTATTATAGTGGAATGATTTTAATCCATGAAAATCCAGACTGTAATTTTTCTCTTAGTTGAGAAGGATTTTTCACGTAAATTGTTTGTCCGTTGATTTAGTTTCTTGCACTTTATTTCTCATGTTATTATTGTTGTTGTAGTTGTGGTAATTTTTCCCAACATAATCTAATGTGATCGAATAATGTATGAATATATTTATACAAATTAGTTTAAAACTAAATAGAATTTATTCAAAATTTGGATTATATATTATCTTTCCTTATGTATGTATGTAAGTATAATACAGAGGAAAAAAGGTGTGCACTTTCCTTTCCCTCGAAAAAGTACACTCATATTCTAGTGTTTAGCGTCTACAACTACAAGGATCATAAAGGTAGTGTCGTGGCTACTTAATCTAAGATAATGGCAAAAAAAAATTAACTTCTCATATATTTTAAGAAATTTTGGATAAATTCTTTGATCTTTATTTTTAGAAAAAACCTCTTAGTTTCTGTATTCTAAAAGAGTCAATTAAAAAAAATAAAACACAAATAATATGAATATTATACGTGAATTAATCAAAATTTGTTAACATGATAAATTAACTCAGCTATTAAACTTAACCCGAATTAAATAAATTTGAATTAAATTAATAATTTAAAATAGTTATAAGAAATTATCAGTTCGAGTTTAAGAGCTGGGTCGAATCGTAACGTAAACAACATTTGATTAGTCTATGTCTATCATTCATACTGTTTATGTCTTATCGCTATTTTTAACTAAAGCCTAAAAGAAGGGAATTTTCTATATAAAAAAATTAAAAGAAAAATTTTCAAGAATTTTACAAATCAGGAGATTTTTAAAAGTTTCTTAAATTTAAAAGAATGTCTATGTCTTTTACCCTAAAATAATAGTATCAACATGTGAGTTCAAGAAATATTAACAACTTATATGGAAAATGCATATTGCTTGAATCCTTGAGAATTTAGGAGACATAAATCCATTCGTTGATGTATCATGTTTGGCATGGAAAGGTTGTTTTTATTTATTTAAAAATGAGTTAAATTTGTTTAATTATGACCTGGTTTTACATATTATTAATTTACCCCTAATTTTAGAAAAAAAAATATAAAAAATTAATCCTAATTAAAACTTAAAAAAGTAATAATAAAATATTTCAACTTTTAATTTATTTAAAAACAGGACGTTATTAACTTTTTAGTTAACGGTCACAAACTCAAGTGACATGTGGTTAACAAGTCTTTTTTATTTCCACGTCATATTAAATATTAAAAAATAAAAATAAAAATTAAACCATAAAGTACCCTATGTCTCGCCTTCTTCTACCCCTAAAAGAAACCCTTATGTTTTGTATTTATTTCGTCGTCAATAATCATCTTGTTTTTTAAAGAAAGGTTATATTGTCCTTGAAATTGAAAAACATTTATAAGCATATAAATTGACCAATAATTTTTGTTAGTGACCAATCACGAGAGAATGATGGGCATAACATTAAGGTTGTCAATTTCATGCACAAGATCATTGCCTAAATAAATTGTAAGCATCGCCTTTTGGTCCAAGCTTCCATAATATCTCTCTTCCTTACCTTCAACAACACCACAAGGCTTTTAGACAAATTTATGCAAATACAAAAATGTTGAGCATACCAATTTATAACATATCAAGGACCTACTTCTCAAGAGATATCCACTATAATCAGAATTGGTATATCCGACAATACCATTAGTTATATCAACAAAACCATAAACTAAGCAAATGTTGCTCGTGCCTTTCAAGCATTGCATAGTCCACTTAAGGAATGATTATAGACAACGAAATTCTATTTTCATATGCCTAAGGATATTGAAATTATATTTCTGTATGTCCTCATATTTTGTGTCACGAGTCTGATAATTGACCCACTTTTGACACGAGCATTGATTTATTTTTGACTTCTTGATTTCTTTAACTCATATGAGTTTGGCACCAAACTCATGTCCCTTTCTAGCGTCGGTTTGCTTCTATGATTTCACTTTCTACTAAAATTCAAGTCATATCTCACAATTATCTACCTTGGCTTGAATTTCTCCATAGTCTAACCAATAATCATCCTATGCCATAATATCCTTAAGGGATTCAAGTTATACGAACATTCTCTAAGTTTATGTTATGCTTGAACTTTTATACACGTAATGGCTTAGTCAACATATTTGCTACGTTCTTAATTACGACTGTTAGATGATAAGGATTAGTACGAGATATTAGCAAAATATCCTTACTTGATTGTATCAGTTAGTGCAACAGAATACTGTTAGCATAACAACCTTAGATGATAAGATAGAATT
>JAOSBM010000001.1:3038570-3054982 GCA_027568955.1 Erythroxylum tenue
GGTTGTGCAAACGCCGGTTGGCACAAGCGTGCCTGACATTTCAGAACCCTCTTGCTTCTCCAAGGCGGTGAAACTCTCTGACTGGAGGGCTTCCATGAGCGCTGAAATCACTGCTTTAATTAAGCATGGTACTTGGGATTTAGTTCCTCGACCGCTTGCAGCTAATATTGTTGGGAATAAATGGGTATATAAGCTCAAACGTAATTTCGATGGTTCAATTGAGCGTTGCAAGGCACGATTAGTCACCAAGGGGTATACTCAGCAGGAAGGAGTGGACTATATTGCCACTTTTAGTCCCGTAATCAAAGCTACAACCATCCGTACTGTGCTAGCTCTTGCTGTTTCTAATGGTTGGTGTCTCAATCAGTTAGATATCTCCAATGCTTTCTTGAATGGCACCCTTGATGAGGATATCTACATGGCGCAACCTCAGGGGTTTGTTGATGCTCGTTTTCCAAATTATGTGTGCAAATTGCGCAAGTCGATCTACGGTCTCAAACAGGCACCTCGTGCTTGGTTCCACCGCTTGAGCTCATTTTTGGAAAGTATTGGTTTTGCAGGCTCACATACAGATTCATCTCTTTTTATTTATAACCATGATCGTTTTGTGTTATACTTGTTGGTCTATATTGATGATATTGTTATCACGGGCAGTAGCACTCCACACGTTCACGAGTGTGTGGCTAAACTCAAGGCTGAGTTTGAGTTACGTGATTTGGGTGCTCTTACGTACTTCTTGGGTGTTGAAGTTATTCGTAAGGGTGCTGATATTTTCCTGTCTCAAAAGAAGTATTTAACTGATCTACTTCATCGTACGCATATGCACGGTGCCAAAGGTGTCAACACCCCGATGCCGTGCACAGCCAAATATACACTTCAGGATGGAGATCCTTTGGCTAATCAAGAGTTATACCGCACCACTGTGGGTTCCCTTCAATATGCCTGTCTCACAAGACCTGACATTGCCTTCTCTGTTAATAAGTTGTGTCAATTTATGTCTGCTCCGACGACGGTACACTGGGAGGCTTGCAAACGCTTGCTTCGTTATATCAAGGCAACCACTGATCAAGGTCTACCTTTTACCAAATCTTCCACAACTCAACTCCAAGCTTTCACCGATGCTGATTGGGCTGGTGGACAGGATGACAGGCGCTCTACTAGTGGATTTTCTATTTACTTGGGCAGGAACTTAATCAGCTGGTCTTCCAAGAAGCAGCCTACAGTTGCTCGATCGTCCACTGAGGCTGAATATCGCTCACTTGCCAATACCACAGTTGAACTAATTTGGTTACGATCACTCCTGAAAGAATTGGGTCAATCTGCTACTCAACAGACCATTCTTTGGTGTGACAATGTGGGAGCAACTTTCTTAGCTCATAATGCGGTGTTTAAGGCACGTACAAAACATGTAGAGGTTGAATTCCATTTTGTTCGCGAGCAAGTGAAGTCTGGTTTTTTATCTGTTCAGCATTGCAGTACCAAGGACCAGCTTGCCGACATCTTCACCAAGCCGTTATCTACAGCTCGATTTCAAGATCTTAAATCCAAGCTCAGGGTTTCTTGCATCCACCCTGAGCTTGCGAGGGGCTGTTAGATGATAAGGATTAGTACGAGATATTAGCACAATATCCTTACTTGATTGTATCAGTTAGCGCAACAGAATACTGTTAGCATAACAACCTTAGATGATAAGATAGAATTGTTTTTGTATTTCAAATGATGTACAAACTGTGTATAAATACACACACTACTGTATACAACGATAAGTCTCGAATAATATTCAAATACAGTTCTTCATCTTTGACTACGACTATCTTCTGTATGAAAACACCTTTTTCCTCAATGATAAAGTCAACGTATCTAGTGCACAAGCCTTCCCACTTTGTGGGAGTCTGAGGAGGTTCATAATGTACGTAGCCTTCCATTTGTATTATTACAAAGAGACTATTTTCATACCTTGAACCTGTAATATTATGATCACAAAAGAGCAACTTTACTAGTTGCTCCAAGACTCACCCTTAATAATATCTCAAATAAAGTTTAACTTGATATCAATATGCTTTATTCTTCATCATAACTAGATTTTTAGCCAAATTCAAAGACTATAATTATCATAGTAAATAAAATAATTTTGCACACCCGTACCCAAACTATTAATAAGACCATACGACCATATACCTTCTTTAACCTCTAATGTCAATAACATTTTTTCTTCTATTGTAGATAAAACAATTTTCAATTGAGGTATTGCTTTTCAACTAATTGCACATCCAAAGAGGGTATATGATATAACATGTCAAGGACCTACTTATCAAGAGATCTCCACCATAATTAGAATTGGTATATCCTATAATACCATTAGTTATATCATCAAAACCATAACCCAAGCAAATGTTGCTCGTGCCTTTCAAGTATTGCATAATCCACTTAAGGAATGAATATATACAGTGAAATTCTCATTTTACATATGTCTAATAATACTAAAATTATATTTCTATATGTCCTTGTATTTTGTGTCACGAGTCTGATAACTAACGTACTCTTGACACAAGCGTCGGTCTATTTTTGACTTTTTAATTTCTTTAACTAGAATGAGCTTGGCACCAGTCTTATGTCCCTTTCTGGCATCAGTTTGCTTATATGATTTCACTATCTACTAAAATTCAGGTCATATCTCACAATTTTCTACCTTGACTTTAATTTCTCTAAAGTTTAACCAATAATCACCCAAAGCCATAATATCCTTAAGGGATTCAAGCTATTTGAACATTCTCTAAGTCCATGTTATGCTTGAACTTTTATACATGTAACAACTTAGTCAACATTTTTGTTAAGTTCTCAATTATGACTATCTTCTGTATAAAAACACCTTTTCCTCAATGATATCTTGAATAAAGTTTAACAAAAACACCTTTTTCCTCAATGATATCTCAAATAAAGTTTAACTTGATATCAATATGCTTTAATCTTCATCATAACAAGAATTTTCGTTAAATTCAATGACTATAATTATCATAATGAATAAAATAATTTTGCACATCCACACCAAACTATTAATAAGACCATACGAACATTACCCTCTTTAACCTCTTATCTCTATACCATTAATTTTTTCTTCGATTGTAGATAAAACAATTTTCAATCTTTTCAACTAATTGCACATCCAAAGAGGGTAAAAGATATAACATGTCAAGGACCTACTTCTCAAGAGATCTCCATCATAATCAGAATTGGTATATCACATTAAAACCATAAACCAAGAAAATGTTGCTTGTACCTTTCAAGTATTTCATAATCCACTTAAGGAATGATTACAAATAGGTAACTCTAATTTTACATATGTTTTAGGATACTGAATTTATATTTCTATATGTCCTCATATTTTATGTCACGAGTATGATAACTGACCCACTCTTGGCATGAGCATCGGTCTATTTTTGACTTCTTAATTTCTTGAACTAGCATGAGATTGGTGCCAATCTTATGTCCCTTTCTGGCATCAGTTGGCTTCGGTGATTTCATTCTTTGCTAAAATTCAAGTCATATATCACAATTATTTACCTTGGCTTAAATTTCTCCAAATTCTAACCAATAATCACCTATGCCATAATATCCTTAAGGGATTCAAGCTATGTGAACAATCTCCAAGTCTAAGTTATGCTTGAACTTTTATACACGTAACAACTCGGTCAATATATTTGCTAGGTTCGTAATTACAAATATCTTCTGTATGAAAACAACTTTTTCCTTAATGATATCTCGAAAAAAGTTTAACTTGATATCAATATACTTTAATCTTCATCATAGCAAGCTTTTTAGCCAATCCAACGACTATAATTATCATATTAAATAAAATAATTTTGCACATCCATACCCAAACTATTAATAAGACCATACGACCATATACCTTCTTTAACCTCTTATGTCAATAACATTTTTTTCTTCTATTGTAGATAAAATAATTTTAAATTGAAGTGTTACTTTTCAACTAATTGCACATCCAAAGAGGGTATAAGGTATAACATGTTAAGGACCTTCTTCTTAAGAGGTCTCTACCATAATAAGAATTGGAATATCTTACAATACCGTTAGTTACATTACCAAAACCATAAACCAAGCAAATGTTGCTCGTGCCTTTTAAGAATTGCATAATCCAATTAAGGAATGATTATAGACAACGAAATTCTAATTTTACATATGTTTAAGGAAACTGAAATTATATTTCTATATATCCTCGTATTTTGTGTCGTAAGTCTAACAACTGACCTATTCTTGACACAAGTGTAGGTCTATTTTTGACTTCTTAATTTCTTTAACTAGTATGAGTTTGGTGCCAGTCTTATGTCCCTTTCTAACATCAATTTTCTTATGTGATTTCATTCTTTACTAAAATTTAAGTCATATATCACAACTATCTACCTTGGCTTGAATTTCTCCAAAGTCTAACCAATTATCCCCTATGACATAATATCCTTAAGGGATTCAAGCTATTCGAACATTCTACAAGGCCATGTTATGCTTGAACTTTTATACACGTACCAACTTGGTCAACATTTTTGCTAGGTTCTCAATTACAACTATCTTCTGTATGAAAACACCTTTTTCCTCAATGATATCGCGAATAAAGTTTAACTTGATATCAATATGCTTTAATCTTCATCATAACAAAATTTTAGGCCAAATTCAACAACTATGATTATCATAGTAAATAAAATAATTTTGCACATCAATAGCTAAACTATTAATAAGACTATACGACCATTACCTTCTTTAACCTCTTATGTTTGTAACATTATTTCTTTCTTCTATTGTAGCTACAACAATTTTCAATAAGGTGTTGCTTTTCAACTAATTGCACATCTAAAGAGGGTAAAAGATATAACATGTCAAGGACCTACTTCTCAAGAGATCTCCATCGTAATCAGAATTGGTATATCCTACAATACCATTAGTTATATCATCAAAACCATAAACCAATCAAATGTTGCTCGTGCCTTTCAAGTATTGCATAATCCACTTAAGGAATGATCTTTTCCATGATTACTCATAAACATGCCTGTTATACTAATAACATACGCTGAAAATAGTTTTGTACATAACATAGCAAATATCAGACTCCCAATTATACTCAAGCAGGGAATTTAATTCATGTAATTTTTTCTACATCTAAATTAGATAATACAATAATATAAAGTTTAATTAGTGTTCCCTAAAGGAGTGAAAGCTACATTTAACTAATTCGTTTGAAAAGAATTTAGTATCTTTTTAATGTACTTTTATAGTATCAAGTATAATAGACTTGCTCTTTTATCCTCCGAATCTTCATGCCTAAAATTTTCTTCGTTATACAAAAATCTTTCATCTCAAACTTACGACTCAATAAGGACTTTAGATTATTCGAAGACTGGTTCTCCTCATTCATGACAATCAATGATTATGATGCTTCATTATTATCCGTTGCCTCTTTGACATGTTTTATAATATCTCTCTTTATCTTCCTTATTATTATACTTTATGGTTGTTCCTCCTACACATTTATAGATTGATTTCCAATATCATGTTTGGAGTTTTAATTTAAAACCCCATTTTGTCACAACCCAAATGGGTATATGACCAACATGTGGAACTTGCAAGTCAAAACGTTAAGATCATACGTAAGCCTGACTACTGATGTCAGAAATAAATGCAAAATATAAAATAAATAAATAAAATCACAGGCACGCATAAATACAGACATAGTAAAGTACAAAATGTTAACATGCAAAAGAAGAAAAATTTTCAACTTACTAAATCATATCTCTACAGATGCTAGAGTACAGGTATAAGTGAAAAAAAATGAAAAGCAATGTAGAGAAAGATATGTTGTAACCGATGCTCTTTGGAGTCACTGTTGTGAAGTTTATGGTAACTAACCTAAAAAATAGAGTTAAATAGAGTCAAACCTCATTGAGTTAAGTCCATATCGCCTACTATACCCAATGACAAGCTCACACAATATACAATTTATATCAATATAAACACACATATATGATGCATGAATCACATGCAATGCATAATAAATCACGGAGGAAAAATATTTGTAAATCCTCACAATACTACACCTCAAATGGTTGTGGGGACCTAAGCATCATTAACGACCTAGCCATACACCTATACGCATATAGTCGTAAGTCTTTTTTAGTCCAAAGGGGTTGCATCAACAATAGACCATCACTCTCTTAATACTTCTAAGGTCATAATCACATCAATAATATACAAATCAAATAAGGACTTGAACAAAAGCCAATCATCAATTAGGATCAGTTTGGATCATATCACAATCATCCCTCATAATTAAATCAGTGCTCATCTGGTCCTGGTGCATACCCATCAAGTGGCATGTCCTGCTGATTTTTTCCTCTTCCACAATCATAATTAAACACATCCATAGTTAATCCAAATATCAATAATGTAATTTCACAAAACAAATACTTAGTCATGTGAGGACCATCATAATGCATATAGTATGCCATATGTACCCAAACCCATCGCATATACTTATATGTCACGATAATATTCATAAAGGTATCATGATAACAACTATATAAATTATATATGTATATGTATATACTTGTAAGTACTTATGTGGACGGGAACGTATTTTAATAAATATATAGATAGATTAACACATCATCCTTCATATCAATACAGAACCATATACAGTAGCTGGTATAGATTTAGTATCAGTAGATAGGTATAAACTTACTTGATTGGTGTACTTATCTGTCTAAACCTTACGATATGGACCTCACTCTTGATGTACATATAAAATAGGGAAGGAAATATGATAATTAGTGTCTTTGTACAAGTTGTTTGGCTTAATTACCAACCTAGGACTCATCAAGTTTTCTAGGATAGTCTAATAATGTAATCGACCTTTGATCATATTCTTGCCTAAACTTTCCATAATTTTTAATTCACAATCCGTCAAAAATTTCACTATAGTTCTTAAAGGGAAATTGATCATAACAATTTATGCAAATTTTAAACATTTTCTAAAAATTAATTAGAAGGTCGTCGAAATAGTATCCCTGGGATTGGTTAGAAACGCTGATAGTGAAGAATAGAGGAAACTGATGGTTTTGTGAATAGTAATCTTATGAGGTGAAAATGAAGAAAAGGGAAAGATGTGGGTGTTATATATATATATATATATATACACACACACACACATAAGGGTATTACGATCTCCTTTGCTTGATCAATGGAATCTTCTTTGATGTGATCTTAATTAGTTTTGGGCCCTTTAAATACTTCTCGCCTACTTCCTCTTAGCACATCGGCGATTTACATTTTCTTTTGCTCAACACCATCCCAATACTACTGTGGTAGTTATCATTGTAAGCAAACTTGACCAGAGGCAAATGTGAATCTCAATTATTAACAAAGTACATCACGCACATCCTCAATGTATCTTGTAAGGTCTGAATCATCCCCTTAGATTTCCTATCAGTATGGGGATGACATTTTATGCTAAAATCTAATATGGTGCCTACCTCATGTAATTTCCTCCAAATGTGAGCTATGATCCTCGATCGCTGACTATTGACACAAGCACCTTATGGAGACACTATTTGCTCAATATAAACCCAGCAAGCATAGAAATTGGGTAGGTGGTTTTCAAGGGTAAGAAATGGGCTAACTTTTTCAACTTATCTATGATCACCCAAATTGAATCACATCGAGTCCTTATATAAGGTACGCCAACCACTAAATCCATTGTGATCTTTTCCCATTTTCATTAAAAAACTTTTCTCATTTCCATTCAAAAATTCACATAGACATCAAGATAATGGCTATATAAATTACATTTATACATGAATATATTTGTATATACTTATATCCTAGCTTAACATGACATCATTGATATAGGTATAAAACTATATCTAAGAGTTGGTATGGATTCGATATTGATAGATAGATATAAACTTACTTGATTGATGTACTTGTCTATTCGAACCTTACAATGTGGGCTTCACTCCTGATGCACCTATAAAATAGGATGAAAACATCCTAATTAGTGTCATTTATAAGTTGTTGGGCTCAATTAACAACCAATGACTCATCATGTTTACTAGGATGGTCTAGTTATGCAATTTGACCATTGATCATATTCTCACCTAACATTTTTGTAATTTTTAATTTATAAATCGTTAAGAATTTTGCTATGGTTTTTAAGGGAAAAATGATCAGCATGATTTATAGAATGTTTCAAAATTTTTCTTAAAAGAAAGTCATCAGAATATTATTGGAATAGTAACTTTGGTGACTGAAAAAGTTTTCAATCTCATAATTTAATAAATTTTATACCAAGTTAAAGTTATTGATGAGTAGAATAACTGTTATAACTACAGGAGACCTAAATTGTCAACCAACCTCAATGAATTGAAGAAAAATTATTTCAGAGCCCTATCATCTATTTTCGTCAATCAATTATGATAAAGAAAATGACCAGTGACGAGACCATAAGGCTGTTACTCCTAACGTCAAGGGGAGTCTAATGGTGGTGTGATCGATAACACTCACCAAGGCAATGAATCAAATACTTGGGTTTTTCTTTAATTTTTCTTCTCATTTTTTTTGTGATGATTTCAATGTTGTTATAATGTCAAATACATATGGTTGTGATTGGCTTAAAGAGAGGAGTTGACTAGTATATATGGTTAACTAGTTAGAGTCATTGGTGAAGAATAGAAGAATAATACAGTTTTATATATAGTTACCTTAGGAGGGGGAAAATAAAAAATGAAAAAGATAGGGGTTGAATATATATATATATATATATGAAACTTGTAGTACCTATATATATATATAGGTACTACAAGTTTCAAGTCATCATCTTGATCCTTTTTACCTACAAGATCATCAAACTCCTCTCTTTAGCCAAATATAGGAGATAATTTCTTGACTAATAATAAAGAGTTCTATAATTTTTCAATACATTATAATTCATACCGTTTAACTTCATTAACATACCTTAGAAATATGCATTTCATTACCTTAGACCCTAGTTTACCACCATTAACACGAGCATAAGCAAGGCAACCAAACATTTTCATACCGGAATAGTTAAAGGGAGTTCCTTATCACAACTTTTGAGGAGTCTTAAAATCTATTTAGTCAATGAAGATCTATTCACCAAATATGTAATAATGATAACTGTGTCAACCCAAAATTGCTCTGAAAGTCCAACATTTAGCCTCATTCATTGTTCATGTTATGTAGGTGTTCGGTTCATTTGTTCTATAACTCCATTTTGCTATGATGTAAGATGTATAATGCAGTGCCTTAGTATACCTTCCTTTCTGCAAAATTCATCAAATGGTTTATTATAGAATTTCAATCCATTATCTATTTTAAGTGTCTTGTCTTGTCTTTTGGTATGTTTTTCAACCATTATCTCACACTCCTTAAACTTTCCAAATACTTCATTCTTTGATTTTAAAAAATGCAACCAATCTTTTCTTGAGTAATCATTAATGAATGTGAAAAAAAATTGTATCCTCTATATGAATAAACAAGAGTAAGACCTTCTAAATATAAATGAATATAATTTAGGATAGAATTGAAGTATGATTACTATAACTAAATTTGCCCTTACATTGCTTTCTAAAAAAATAAGAGTACAATTTTTTTATCTTCTTAAATACAACACCATTTAATAATCCTTTCTTACTCAATATTTCAAGTTCTTACTCATTAATGTAACCCAATCTTGGTCCTTATAAATAGGAAACATGTACTCCATGAATTTATTTACTGGCGACACAAATCAAAGCACTAACATATAATATTCTTAAACAATAGCAACAAAAAATAGAACATGTGTTGAGGAAGTGAGAAAAAAACATGAATTAGTCAATATTACCTCCATTAATTCAAGCAAAGAGGCAACTCTAATCATGATGCAAAACTTTTGCACTTTGTTCTCTGTGAGAGCTTTTGTCATCATAACTACAGGTTGCTCATCAGTTTTGCAATGAAGTAATTCAAGATCTCCTTTGGTGACTTATAATTTGATGTAATGATATTGAGTTTCGATATGTTTAGTTTTGGCTTGCTTTATAAGATTTTTAAAGAGATTTATTATGGATTTATTATCACAATAAATCTTTTTTGGCTGCACTTACTTCTATTCCAAATCTTAAAAAATCCTTTTTAACCATATTGCTTGATAAGTAGTGGCTGTGGCTGCTATATGTTTAGCTTTTGTACTGAACAAAGCAATCACCTATTGTTTGTTTGATACTCAAGAAATAGCTCCTCCACAATAGCAAAACACAAATCCAATTGTGATTTTTCTATCATCTACTAAACCAACCTAATCACTGTCTGTAAAAGCTAAAAGATCCTTACTTTTATTTTTCACATACTTGATCCCATAACTTATTATACCTAGAATATATCTCAATATGCTTTTAGTAGCCCCAAGATGATGTCTACTTGGACTATGCATATATTGAGAAATCAAGCTTACTACAAATATTAGATCGGGTCGAGTGTGTGTGAGATACATCAGACCTTCCACTAAGCTTCTGAAAAACTTCTGATCCTCCTTTTCAACTCCATCTTTTAAGACAAATTTATCATTAGCATTAAGGGGAGTTTTGATAGCCTTGCAATTCACCATGCCAAACCTCTTCAGTAAATCTATAGCATACTTCTTTTGAGAAAGAGAGATCCCAATTGCATCTTGAACAATTTATAACCCCAACAAAATAATATAGGAGTCTAAATCAGTTATATCAAAAGCCTTCATCATAGCCTTCTTAAAGGTATTCATTAGGATAAAGGAATCACTAGTATAATTACTTAATCCATAGATAAACATATCATCAAATAAATATTACCATAACTCTTAACATACAAGGTAGGCTCATAATTAACCAGAGTCCAGGTCTGATTTATTTTAATAGTTGCCAATTCTTTTTTTATTGCTCTAACCTATTCTTCCTTATTAGTTGCATCTTCAAAGATGGCCTAAATTTCTGACAAGCTTTTTACTTTTCTTGGAGGAGAATATGAAGTAGAGTCTTTTATGTATTAAGCGGGTGTATTGATGTTATTTCCACCCAAAATAGAATTCAAGTCAAGAGACTCTATATTAGATTCTATAATACCTCCAGTAGTAATGTGTAGCACCATTTCCTGTCCAATCACAAGCATCTTCTTCGTTGAAGATGACATCACAACTGATAATCAATTTTTTAGCAATGGGATTAAAAAATCTATAGCCCTTTGTCTCTTTAATATAACTGATGGCATTTGATACTTTTCTCATCAATCTTCCTTCTTAGTCCTAATGGAACGTAAGCATAGGTAATAGAACCGAAAACTCATAGATGAATGACATTAGGCCTTCTACCAAACCAAGCTTCATAACGAGTTCTTCCTTCAATTACTATTCGGTTGACAACATATACAGTAGTAGTCACTGCTTCTACCCAAAAGCTTGGCAGAAGAAGTTTATCATTCAACATGTTTTTTATCGCTTCAACTTTTTTTTTTGTTCTTTTATTCTGCTACACCATTTTATTTTGGTGTATAGCTTTACTATTAGTTGCCTCTAAACACCAAAATGGTTGCAAACTAATTTAAATTCTTTAGATGTAAATTCTCCACCACGATCAATTTGGAGTTTCATGATTGAACACTCAAATTGCTTCACTTCATCTTTAACTTTCTTGAAAAACTTAATAGCCTTTGCTTTCTTTTTTAGGAAATATAATCATGTCATTCTCTAGAAATCATCAACAAAGATAAGAAAATACTTACTTTCAGCAACAGTGTTTACATTGGTCCATAAATATCAACGTGAATAAGCATTAAAGGCTTAATGGCTCTCCAATATTTGTCTATTAGAAACCTTTCACCATGATGTTTCTAAAAAATGTAAGGTCCACATTTAAAAGAATTCAGGTTTTGTATTGTTGGTAGACCTGTAACCATCTTCCGATTGTGCAGCATTTGTAGCCCCCCAAAGTTAATATGAGTAGACCTTCTATGCTAATGAACTATATCATCACTTGGGGAAATAAATACAAGATCAAATTGTGAAAACATGATCAGAAACATTTCATTTATAGACATTTTTACTAAATGGAACAAATTCCTACTCCTTTTGTCATAAATCATGGATTCTTCATTGTCAAATGCAATATAATAACCTTTCTTCAATAATTGTCCCAAGCTTAAAATTTTATTACCCAAATTTGGAATATACATGCCATCATGGATGAGTTTCCTACCAATTTTGTAACTTACATCAGTTATGTCAATACCACACTCTTGAACTTGTCTGTTGTCTAACAAGGTCACTTTAGATTTTACTGTTTCATCAATTTCCACAAAATAACTTCAGTTATCAGTCATATGATTACTACAATCACTATCTAGATACCACACTTCAGTCGATATATCAACATTAGTAACTAAATAAACAATAAATAAATTATCTGATCCATTATCTTTTTCATCATAAAAATAAACTTAATCTTTTCCTTCATAATTCTTACCTATATAACTAAATCTTTAACAATTATAAAATTGAACTGCATTTTTTCTATGGTTAGATTTATTTTTGTGTCAATAACTTTTCTCCAACTGATTAGCTTTAACAGAATGAGAGCATATAGGAAAAGATTTACATTACTTTGGTTTCTTTCACCATTTAAACTACCACGACCTTAGTTATAGCCAGAACAACCATGCCCACATTCGCTTTTATTACCATATTCATATTTTTCTGTGCCTTTAGATTTCTTCATATCAACCATCGTCTAAAAGCTTGCTTCATGGAAGCTCCAGCTGATCTATTTAAGCAAGCTTTATGTGATTTAAGAGAACCTATTAGCTTAATCAAGGAATAATTAGATAAATTCTTATATTCTTCAATAGCAGCAACAACATGATCGAACTTAGGTGGGAGACTCCTTAAAATCCTTTCAACTACCTTATGTTTTGTTAAATCCTCACTAAAAGAGATAATTTGATTTACAAGGGCAGAGATTCTTACACATAAATCTTGAATTGTATTAGTCGACTTCATTGTTAAATTCTCAAAATTGCGACGCAATGTTTACAATTTGTCAGTCAACACTTTGTTAGACATAGTGTTTTTAGAGCAAATCCCATGTCTCCTTTGAGGTAGTTGCTCGTATCACTTGTGGGAACAAAGCATCATCCATGCTTTGTTAGATGAAAATAGGGTCTTCACATATTTCTTTCGCTTCTCCTTCAGCTCATTTCTGTGGGTTATTGTCAATTATGTAGCTTGGTCTGGATTTGCAAGCTCATCAAACCATTTTCCTCTAAATCTCACAATTCTTATGACCTAAATAAAGTTCTCATTTTCACATACCAGACCTGATAATTGGTTTCAGTGAAAATGGAAACATTATGAACACTCGAGTTAATGTTGTTAGAAGCCATTTCACCCTTTTTTATCACTACACACTCTCACTTGCTAGTCTTTTCTTTAATTTCCTTCCCACATTCTACAAAGATGTGGGCTCTAATACTAAGTGTAGAAAGAGATGGAAAATATACTTTGAGTGGAGAATGAATTGCCTTTCTATTCACACCTAGAAACTTTAATACATTGACAATATATATAGACATTTGGTCCTTACAAATAAGAAACACGTAGCCCATGAATTTGTTTATTGGTGACATAAATCAAAGCACTAGCGTATAATATCCCTAAACAATAGCAAAAGAAAGTGGAACACATGTTGAGGAAGTGATAAGAAAAACTTAAATTATTCAACACACTCATGCTGGAGGATAATGACCAAGCCCGTGATAATGACCTGGCCCTAAGGTGTTTAGATGATAATGACCAAGCCCGTGACTTTAGTTAGATCTAAGCAATTGTTGTATGGTTAAGTCTGATGGGTTACTAAGAGGTTATTAACTTTGTATGATACATTATCTTTTGTTGTTAATTACAATTATTTAACTTGTAAATTTTTTTTAAAGAATTCTTTCTAGTTTCTAGTTCTTGAAAAAAAATCTTTTTGTTAGACTTTGGTTAATAAATAATCATGAAATATACGTGACATGAATATCACACTTGTACCAATCAAATAATGCTTACATGAAAATTGACTTAACTTTTGACCTTGAATTGAACTAATTAAATCTGAATCAAACTAATAATTTATGTTACTAATATATAATTATTAATTTAAGTTAAATTTAATTAGTTATAGTCGGTTTAAAAGATAATTACTATATTAGTGCCATTTAATTAGTATAGTCTGATGTTCATATCATGTGCATTTCGTTGTTATATTTTAATTGAAATTTAAGAGATGGACTTTTCTCAAATTTTAAAAATTAAAAATTAAAAATTGAATTTTTTATAAATAAATTTTTTAAAATATAAAGGAAGTATATGCCTTCTCCCAAGAATACAATAAAAAAATTTTGTTTTAGTGATAGCTTTCATCATTTTTCATGTTTCATTTTCTATATAACTTGTATGTGTGAACATATTAACGAATGAACGAGAAATGATAGACAATTATGAATTACATGTTTCATTTTCTATATAACATTTATGTGTGAACATATTAATGAATGAAAGTGAAATGACAGACAATTATGAATTACATGTTCAACTAAAAGAAAAAAACAAAAAACAAGAAATCGTCATCGAAGACTAATCTAATTTTTGACTAATATGTCGTCATCACCTTTGATGTTATATATATCACTTAAACACACATGTTTAACCAAGGTTTTGAAATTCGGACCGGACGTTGAACCGAAGACCTTACTGATCACTGGTTTGACCGGTTCGATCGGTTCCACCACCGGTAAAATTAGTGTTACGTTATAATTACGCAATAATTATATTTAATTATATATAATATTAGTAATATTAAAAAATAGAAAAATATACCAAATAGTATAAATATTAAAAAATCAAAAATAAAAAAATTATTGAATCAGTGGTTGAACCGGTTCGACCAATCCCGGTTCGACCAGTCAATTGACCGGTTCTCACCGGTTCCCATAGGTTCAATTGAGAACTGATTTTTAGGGGTCACGGGGACCGGATAGCCGAACGGTCACCGGTCAAATCGGTCGAACCGACCGATCTGGTCCGAGTTTCAAAACCATGAGTTTAACAATTTGAAGGAGATCTACATCGGTCAATCATTTTTCCATGTTTTGACTGGTTTATAAATGTGAATGCATTAATTAAGGGAAGACTAGACATAGACCAATATGAATTGCATATTTGATAACCATGAACTCCGGCATGAGATCCTCTGTCCCATTTTGCCCAGTTCCCTCTATCCCAATAACATCCTAGCCATTTAAATTTCCTCTCTCTTAATTATTGTATGGTTGGGATGTTGTTGGGACATAGGGTACTGGATAAAATGAGACAGAAGATTTGAATCCATGAACTCCCGAGGAGTCCATCAACATCAATTTCTATTATTAGGTAATATTTCAACCCTCCTTCGATTCTCGACAAAAAGTGCAACCTTCCCTTGTTAATGCCTTTTTAGAGTAGTAAAAGAAAAAGAGTAAAGAACAAAAAAAATCAAAAGAAAAAGAGTAAAAAACAAGAAAAAAAATTCAAAAGAAAAACTTATTTACTGTTTTAATTAGCAAGTAAAAGAAAATGAAAAATTTTCAAAATTATGTCACTAGCAATTTTTCAAAAATTTTAAAGTTTGGTTTTTTAATATTTTAAGAGGGAAAATATTTTCTGAATTGATCGTTGTATTTCTTCCCCAATCTAAATAATTTAGTGCATTATTTATTGGATAATATATTTATATTCCATTTTTTAATTCTTCTAAATTTAAGTAGTTATTATATGTGATTTTTCTCCAAACCGTTTTTACGTGTTCATCTAAAAAAATGGATAGAAAATTTTAATTTAGAAGTTATTTTCTTAAATTCCTTATGTGTATAAATTATTATTCCCATGTAAATTTATCTTAGCTACCAGTGTGGGTAGGTAGCTTATGATTTTGATTTTAGTTATAGAAGCAATTGGAGCTTGACGTAAGGTCGTGTTATTACAAACTCTCTAGGCTCTAGCTTGAAACAAGATTGTTTCATCACATGCATTGGTTCGTCATCTTCTTCTTCAAGAGAAGAGAGTTCATCATCAATAGATTTATAGTCAGGCAGTGTAAATGGTGTCTTTTTATCTTCAGTAGATTGTTCTTCAATATAATAATATGAATTTATAGAAGATTAACCTAATAGTTGCTGGCCAATCAAGTGTATGCTATTCTTTTCTAAAAATTTTGACTCCTTATGTAACACCCAAATACCCCCTGGGAGGATACATGGATGCCACCCAAGACAGAACAAACAAAATCAAACATCACACTGATATT
>JAOSBM010000001.1:3109693-3128738 GCA_027568955.1 Erythroxylum tenue
TTTATTATATTAAATATTATTTTATTATATTTAATATATTAATATTATGATTTGATTAGAGTTGGTATTAAGAAGAACTATTGAGAGTATATTAGGTAGTATGTGTTTATTAATTTACGTTTCATTTTAAACCCTCCAAATAAGAAGTTTCTTATTTTCACTGTTTAGGATGAAATGGAACATAATATAAAACCTTCTAATTTTCACTTGTATTTCATTCTATTATGAGCTCTTAAAACAAATGATAAAAATGTATTAGGTTTTATTCCTTTCCAACGCTGACTGCTCAATCAAACAGGTATTTAAGTATATAATACGTATAACCACGAGGGGTGGTGTGGTGGTAGCTCACCTCTGCCCCTTAATCATGAGGTTGGGAGTTCGACTCCCACCCATGAGAATGGAACGTTCCTTGTGATCAGCCATTTACCGCTTAGTGCGAGCTCCTGTGACGAGTCCGGATTAATCGAATACTCACGTGGTGCCGGAAACCGGATGATTTACAAAAAAAAATAAAAAATATATACGTATAACTTCTAAAGATGCGGCGAGTAAAACAAACAGAGGCTAGGACGACAGCGTATTAAGGGAATCAGCACAAAAGCTTGGGCCAGTGAAACGCAACGTAGCAGTAGTTGTTAGTAAACGAGTAAACGGCCCCCCACCCGCGCTGAATATCGATGCAATAGCGAAAAAGCTTTTACTTAAAAGGCTTAGTGGATGGTTTTTTCAGTAAATTCTCATCGTCTTTTCGTCCCTCCCTCCCCCCCCCCTCTCTCTCTCTTCTGTCCTTTTTCTCTGTAATTTTGCTTGAATCGCAATTCTGAACTTATTTGACACGATAATTGTTGTCTGCTTCGATATTGTTATAGAAAATTTTGTTAAAGGTTGCTGGGCTACCAGCTGCGAGCTTGTTTAGGGTAGGTTTTATGCTCGTTATTTGCCTCTGCGATCTGGTCCATTCCTTCTAGGTTAGGGTTCCCGTTCATCTCGATTTTCTCCTTGATTTTGTAGTTTTGTTTTTTATTTCGCACGTTTTGTTTACCTATTTGTTTGTTTCTTTGTTGTATTTTATGCCTGGTTATTTATTGTTCTATTTTTATACACAGGAGCTGTTGCGATTTGAGCTTCAAGATTGGTCGTTTGAGAAATCGACTATCTTAACAAATAGGTTCGACTTGATTCATTTTTTTGTTTCCTTAACTGTTCTTTTTGTTCTTCAAGTTCTTGCTTTCGGGTTGTCTGTAACTTGGAGGTTTTTGGTTACGGTTCGATGATGTTAATTGCTGTCATGATTAACAGCATGATTAGTTATGCATGTTTTTCCTTGTCTGATTTTTGAGTTTGGGTTTCTGAGGTTAAGAGACAAGTTTGAATCAAGAATTTCTTGAATTGATTTTGTTGATTTAGCACATGGGTGTGGTTATTTAACTTTTATAGGGTTGGCGACTCTTAATATTGTCTTTGTTGCAATCTAATCCAATTCAGCCATGGATACGAGATTCCCATACTCTCCAGCAGAAGTAGCTAAAGTCAAGTTGGTTCAGTTTGGCATTCTCAGTCCCGATGAAATCGTAACTCTCTCTCTCTCCTTCTTTTCCGATTACAATTTGAATTTGATTGAAGAAAACAAAGCAGCCCCTTTTCTTTCTAATTAATATGTTTCTAGTTTGTTGAAAATGGAGTTATTGTTTTTACGGGTGGGTTGTGTTATATTGGTTGGCAGAGGCAAATGTCAGTCGTACAAATTGAACACAGCGAGACCACGGAGAGGGGAAAGCCTAAGCCTGGAGGATTAAGCGATCCTCGGCTGGGCACTATTGATAGGAAGATGAAGTGCGAGACTTGTACTGCCATCATGGCTGAGTGTCCGGGTCACTTTGGCCATCTCGAGCTCGCAAAGCCCATGTTCCACATTGGATTTATGAAGACTGTTCTTAATATTATGCGTTGTGTTTGCTTCAATTGTTCCAAGATTTTGGCTAATGAGGTACCCACAAAGTTCACAAACAAACACCATTTAAACTTATTATTATTATTATTTTGTGTAAAACTCTCTCAACTGTTTTCTATAAATTTGCTGCAGGATGATCACAAGTTTAAGCAGGCCTTGAAAATAAAGAATCCCAAAAATAGACTTAAAAAGATTCTTGATGCTTGTAAGAATAAAACTAAATGTGAAGGAGGTGACGAAATTGACGTTCAAGGTCAAGATAATGATGAGCCTGTGAAGAAGAGTCGCGGTGGCTGTGGTGCTCAACAACCAAAGATTAGTATTGAAGGTATGAAGATGATTGCTGAGTATAAAGCTCAAAGAAAGAAAAATGATGATCAGGAACAACTACCTGAACCTGTGGAGAGAAAGCAGACCCTTACAGCAGAAAGGGTAAAATGTTGTTTGTCTTTAGAGCCTAAGATAAAATGTTGTTTTGTCTTTAATTTTGTGTATGTAGCTGATGTCATAATTTGTACTGCAGGTTCTTGGTGTTCTCAAGAGGATAAGTGATGAGGACTGTCAGTTATTGGGCTTGAACCCTAAGTATGCACGTCCAGATTGGATGATTCTACAAGTTCTTCCAATTCCCCCACCTCCTGTGAGGCCTTCTGTTATGATGGATACATCCTCCAGGAGTGAGGCAAGTCTATTGTAGTGTTACTTTCCTAACGCTGGACTGTAATTGATAACAAACACATGCTGTGTGTACATTCTCTTTTCTTTCCAGACTGATATATAACAATTCAGGTATCTTCAATGTGAAATTTTCTACAAGCATTCTTGTCTTTTTCCCAATGTAGGATGACTTAACCCATCAGCTGGCAATGATTATTAGACACAATGAGAATTTGAGAAGACAGGAGAGGGGTGGGGCGCCTGCACATATTATCTCCGAGTTTGCACAGTTGTTACAGTTTCATGTGGCTACATATTTTGACAATGAGTTGCCTGGACAGCCAAGGGTATGGAGTTGCTTATTCTTGCATTGATGAGTTCCAATTGTATATGAGGTTCATTTTGTTTTGCTTTGTAAGAAATAATGTTTTTAGGAGGTGGTGTACTCTTCATATTACAGGCAACTCAAAGGTCAGGAAGACCTATCAAGTCCATATGTAGTAGGCTCAAAGCAAAGGAAGGGCGGATTAGGGGAAACTTGATGGGTAAAAGAGTGGACTTTTCTGCACGTACAGTTATTACACCTGATCCCACTATCAACATTGATGAGCTAGGGGTACCATGGAGTATCGCTTTGAACCTCACCTATCCTGAAACCGTGACTCCCTACAACATAGAAAGGTTCATATCTCATTGTAGCTTTTATTTCTTCCGATCTTGTTAATATTCCATTTTTTAATGTGGATATTTTCTCAAACAGGTTGAAGGAACTTGTTGAGTATGGGCCACATCCTCCTCCTGGAAAAACTGGTGCAAAATATATCATAAGGGATGATGGACAAAGACTTGATCTTCGTTATTTGAAGAAAAGTAGCGATCACCATTTGGAGCTTGGCTACAAGGTATTTTCTTACATGAGCCAATTGGATTTCATTCATTACATCCTTTAACAGTCCATTTGTTCTCACCATTAAATCATTTTATAATGATTACAGGTGGAACGACATCTAAATGATGGTGACTTTGTTCTTTTTAATCGTCAACCTAGTCTCCATAAGATGTCAATTATGGGACACAAAATCAAGATTATGCCATACTCAACTTTCCGCTTGAATTTATCTGTTACTTCACCATATAATGCTGATTTTGATGGTGATGAAATGAATATGCACGTTCCTCAGTCATTTGAAACCAGGGCAGAAGTGCTAGAATTAATGATGGTGCTAAAATGCATTGTATCACCTCAATCAAATCGGCCAGTGATGGGTATTGTCCAGGATACTCTTTTAGGATGCCGTAAAATCACCAAGAGAGACACCTTCATAGAAAAGGTGAAACGGAAATGATATTTAAATCCCTTCTTCATCATTCAATTGTATGATTCTGTTCTTTCCTGTCTTGGACCTAAACTCTATCCCTATTTGCAGGATGTTTTCATGAACATCTTGATGTGGTGGGAGGATTTTGATGGGAAAATTCCTGCTCCTGCAATCCTGAAACCAAGGCCACTTTGGACTGGAAAACAAGTTTTTAACCTCATAATACCAAAGCAGATTAATCTGATCAGAACTTCTGCCTGGCATTCTGATTCTGAAAGAGGAATTGTTACTCCGGGGGATACACTGGTCCGGATAGAAAAAGGGGAGTTACTTTCTGGAACCCTTTGCAAAAAGACGCTTGGAACATCTACTGGCAGTCTTATACATGTGATATGGTAGCAATTTGGTTGATGACTTTTATTGTACAAATATTTCACAGCAGATAACTTTTGTTTTATGTGGTTGTTAAAAAGTGGAGACCTGACTTTGTTGGACCAGCTTGTATGGTGCAACTCATTTTGTAATTTATTTTATGCAGGGAAGAAGTTGGTCCAGATGCAGCACGCAAATTTTTGGGACATACGCAATGGCTGGTGAATTATTGGCTGTTACAGAATGCTTTTAGCATTGGTATTGGAGATACAATTGCTGATGCAGCCACAATGGAGAAAATCAACGAAACTATTTCAGCAGCAAAAAATGAGGTGAAAAAACTCATTATGCAAGCCCAGAGTAAAGATCTGGAGGCTGAACCTGGACGAACTATGATGGATTCTTTTGAAAACAAAGTGAATCAGGTGAGCTGATGAAAGTGGTTAGTGTTTTGTCAACTTTTTTTTGTTTTTGTTTTTGTTTACTGATTATGATGGTAACAACTGTCATCTTTAGGTGTTGAATAAAGCTCGTGATGATGCGGGTAACAGTGCCCAAAAGAGTCTATCTGAGAGTAATAATCTCAAGGCTATGGTTACTGCAGGGTCAAAAGGCAGTTTCATTAACATATCTCAGATGACGGCTTGTGTGGGGCAGCAAAATGTTGAGGGTAAACGTATACCATTTGGCTTTATAGATCGGACGTTACCTCACTTCACCAAAGATGATTATGGGCCAGAAAGTCGAGGCTTTGTGGAGAATTCATACCTTCGTGGATTGACTCCCCAAGAATTCTTTTTCCATGCTATGGGTGGTAGAGAAGGACTAATAGATACTGCAGTTAAGACTTCTGAGACTGGCTATATACAGAGGAGATTGGTGAAGGCCATGGAGGATATCATGGTTAAATATGATGGTACTGTGAGGAATTCATTGGGGGATGTTATTCAGTTTCTCTATGGGGAAGACGGGATGGATGCCGTGTGGATAGAATCACAGAAGCTAGATACCTTGAAGATGAAGAAATCAGAATTTGATAGGGTATTCAGATATGAATTGGATGATGAAAATTGGAACCCTAACTATATGTTACCGGAACATATTGAGGATTTGAAAAATATCAGGGAGCTGAGAGATGTGTTTGAAGCTGAAGTTCAAAAACTTGAAGCTGATAGATATCAACTTGGAACGGAGATTGCAACAACTGGTGACAGTCTTTGGCCAATGCCTGTTAATCTTGGGAGGCTTATCTGGAATGCCCAGAAGACGTTCAAGGTTGATACCAGAAGGCCTTCAGATATTCACCCAATGGAAGCAGTAGAAGCTGTCGATAAACTCCAGGAGAGATTGAAGGTTGTTCCTGGAGAGGATCCATTAAGTGTTGAAGCACAAAAGAATGCCACTCTCTTCTTTGGAATTTTGCTTCGTAGTACCCTTGCCAGTAAAAGGGTATTGCAGGAATACAGGCTCACACGTGAAGCATTTGATTGGGTCATTGGTGAGATAGAGTCACGGTTCTTGCAGTCGTTGGTAGCACCTGGTGAAATGATTGGTTGTGTTGCTGCACAGTCTATTGGAGAGCCTGCTACTCAAATGACTCTCAATACTTTCCATTATGCTGGTGTTAGTGCTAAAAATGTTACTCTTGGTGTTCCAAGGTTGAGGGAAATTATTAATGTGGCTAAAAAAATTAAAACGCCTTCTCTTTCTGTCTACTTGACTCCTGAATGTAATAAGACAAAGGAGAAAGCTAAGAATGTTCAATGTGCTTTGGAATATACCACCTTGCGAAGTGTGACCCAAGCAACGGAAGTGTGGTATGATCCAGATCCCACAAGTACAATAATTGAGGAGGATATTGATTTTGTGAAGTCGTATTATGAAATGCCTGATGAGGAGGTTGCACCGGAGAAAATCTCTCCTTGGTTGCTTCGCATAGAGCTGAATCGGGAAATGATGGTTGATAAGAAGCTAAGTATGGCTGACATTGCTGAGAAGATCAACCTTGAATTTGATGATGACTTGACTTGTATATTTAATGATGACAATGCAGAAAAGTTAATTCTCCGGATTCGTATCATGAATGATGAAGCTCCAAAAGGGGATTTAACTGATGAGTCTGCTGAGGATGATGTCTTCCTGAAGAAGATTGAGAGTAACATGCTGACTGAAATGGCTCTTCGAGGTATTCCAGATATCAACAAAGTCTTCATCAAGCATGGTAAAGTTAGCAGGTTTGATGAGAATGAAGGATTTAAGACAGTAGAGGAATGGATGTTAGACACTGAGGGTGTCAATCTCCTGGCTGTCATGTGTAATGAAAATGTTGATGCCAGAAGAACAACCAGTAATCACTTGATTGAAGTCATTGAAGTTCTTGGGATAGAGGCAGTTCGGCGAGCCCTCCTTGATGAATTGCGAGTTGTTATATCCTTTGATGGATCGTATGTCAATTACAGGCATCTGGCCATTCTATGTGATACCATGACTTATCGTGGTCATTTGATGGCAATCACCCGTCATGGTATCAATCGCAATGATACTGGGCCATTGATGAGATGCTCATTTGAAGAAACTGTGGACATCCTCCTTGATGCTGCTGTCTATGCTGAGTCAGATTACCTTAGAGGGGTCACTGAAAATATAATGCTGGGTCAGCTTGCCCCAATTGGCACAGGGGACTGTGCATTGTATCTCAATGACGAGATGTTGAAGAATGCTATCGAACTCCAGCTCCCAAGTTATATAGATGGTCTGGAATTCGGCATGACCCCTGCTCGATCTCCAGTGTCTGGAACTCCATATCATGAGGGCATGATGTCTCCAAATTATTTGCTAAGCCCAAGTCTTCGCCTCTCCCCCATTACAGATGCTCAATTTTCACCTTATGTTAGTGGAATGCCTTTCTCCCCTGCTTCATCTCCTGGCTATAGCCCATCATCTCCGGGGTACAGTCCATCGTCTCCTGGTTATAGCCCTACTTCTCCGGGATACAGTCCAACTTCACCAACCTACAGCCCAAGTTCGCCTGGTTATAGCCCAACTAGTCCAGCATACTCTCCTACAAGTCCTTCATATTCTCCCACATCCCCGAGCTACAGCCCTACATCCCCGAGTTATAGCCCTACATCACCCAGTTATAGCCCAACTTCTCCAAGTTACAGCCCCACATCCCCCAGTTACAGTCCAACTTCGCCTAGTTATAGCCCCACCTCACCTGCATATAGCCCCACCTCACCTGCATACAGCCCCACCTCACCTGCTTATAGTCCAACATCACCCTCTTATAGCCCAACATCTCCTTCCTATAGTCCAACCTCTCCTTCCTACAGTCCCACATCTCCTTCGTACAGCCCAACTTCACCAGCCTATAGCCCTACATCCCCTGGTTATAGTCCAACATCACCAAGCTATAGTCCAACTTCGCCGAGCTATAGCCCGACTTCACCTAGTTACAATCCACAGTCGGCAAAATACAGTCCTTCGCAGGCTTACTCACCCAGCAGTCCAAGATTGTCACCTGCCAGTCCCTATAGTCCCACTTCTCCAAATTATAGGTAAGACTATGCAACTGAATATGTTAATACTACCTTTTATGTGACTATTAAAACAATTTCCTTGTTTGGTACTCTGGTAGTTATTGTGAATGTCTTGTCTCATTACTTAATTATTGAATGTATTATCTTATTGTGCAGCCCAACATCCCCATCCTATTCACCTACGTCCCCATCATATTCTCCTTCAAGCCCAAGTTACAGCCCGAGCAGGTAAGTTTTGATTAATCTGTATTTATTTCCTGCCATTTTTTGCAGTCGTATCTTGTTGCTTATGATGGTTGCTTGCCTCTATTTTTCTAAAGCACTTAATCTTTGTTTTGTTTTGCTAGCCCCTATAATTCTGGAGTGAGCCCAGATTATAGCCCTAGCTCCCCACAGTACAGGTATGCCAAGATCCTGTTTTAAGAACATATATTCAGTTGTAAGTAATTTGAATGTGGTTATTTGCTCCCCTTTTACTAATTAAGTCCCATTGTGTATTTTGTTGGTTCTAGTCCAAGTGCGGGGTATTCACCCAGTGCACCTGGGTACTCACCCTCATCTACGAGCCAGTACACACCTCAAACTAATGATAGGAAAGGCAAGGATGATAGGGACAAGAAGTATGATAGGAGCAAACGTTGACTCCTGATATTGTTGAAAGACTTGCTATATTTATTACGGGGGTAAAGCTGTTTACTTATGTGTGTACACAGGCGGAATTTGTCATCCTAGTGTAGCTGCCAAAAGTTGGTGTGGAAGCTAAAATCATGGACCATGTTTTTGTATTGCTGCATCGAAAAGCTTTGCGCTAGGAAGCTACTGCGTGTGTGAATTGATGCATTTGGGATGGGCAGGGAGTGCGAAAAGGAAATGTATGGCTGGGAGAGAGCTCAGAATGGCTGTTAGGTGAAGAGGAAATGAGATTAATTGGACGTAGAAGCCATTATAGATCCAGTTCCCTGAATTTCGATTGTCCCAAGTGTAAGTGAACAATGCTGTATGTGTTTCTGTTCTTAATGACTGGAACGGACACCAGTGACGTGGTCCCTATTATTGGAGAATGGTTCCTTGTCCCAAGTGTAAGTGAACAATGCTTTATGTGTTTCTGTTCTTAATGACTGGAACGGACACCAATCACGTGGTCCCTATTATTGGAGAATGGTTCCTAATCTTCCAAGTTTCGGGCATGAGTAAACTTTCAGACTGTAAGATTGTTTTCACTCTCTGTAGTTGAAAACTGTCTTATCTTGATAGGCTATTATCACACGACAATTGCGATATATAGGTTGGTCCCTTGAGATTTTGTACATTTACTTGGAATTATTTATTTAACGTTTACAGCTCGCAAGTGAATAAAAGAAAATGAAAATACTTCCCACCAACAAATTGTAGCCGAGGAACGTGGTGGCACCTTGAAGCAGAAAACCAAGTCTCATGTCTTATTTATTCATGTTGCCCATATATTCTGCTTGTACGGTTTCGCTTGAGCTTGGATTGGAAGGGCCTTTTAAATGTCCTCAAATCTATTCTTGACTTGCACACTACATCTACGACAGATAGGGTATAGGAAATTAATCCCTTCAATTTTAACAACCATATTTATAATTGAATGTATCCATTGATAGGGTTCAGGCGGTTAGTCCTTACAATTTTAGTATCCATGCTTTGTATTTATGTGGAAAGTGCTTTTTTTTTTTCTTAAGAAAATAAAGTGTACCATACCAGAGACGATTTTTAATAATTAAAAAACCAACCAAAACACGAATATATGATATTTAACTAACATTACAAGAATCAACATATTCTTGTTGACACCAATGATTCTTAATAGGGTATATACTCACAAAAGCATATCAGACCATCTTCATGTATTTGCGGGGAGGTGATGGAAGGAGTAGAACTTATGTTTGAGAAATAACTCATCACCTTGCAAAGGACTAGCTGAGTGGCAGTTTGTTTTCTATTGGACTAAGTGGCAGAGGGCTGAATGGGGCATGAGTCAAACAATGAATCCTTTGTTAACGGTTTCGACTGAACCTTTGATGCCCCTTCATCAGTGGAATGTTTCCAAGTCCTTTTTGAGGTAGTGAGTTTTCATGAGGCATTGAAGGGGTTCTCATTCGTTGAGAAAGCTCTCTGTAGTGTGAAAATATTTTGTATTCTCAACGTTCTGCTCTCTTCCCCGGCATCCCAGATTTCTGTGGAGAAAATCCAAAAGAACATGAATTGTAATTGACTCCAGGAATAGGGCCATCAATCATCCGCTTGACCTCTATGACTTCTTTCTCCACTACCTCATCTTCCATATTCTGCTTTTGTTCTTCCTCAAAGACACTGCTCAAATATACCTTGTCACCATATTTTGATGTAGAAACATTATGATCAATTTCATTTGAAGTAAATGACTGAGGATCGCTCGCTAAGTTTCGGATTGGTAAGCTTTCAGGCTTAAGAGTAGCTTTCATAGCCACATATTTGGATATCACGGACAAATGGCTCTTGGTATCCCATGTCCAAATCCATCGATTTAACCATTCCGGGATCCTCATCAACCTTCTGGCAAAACAGTTGTGTTAGAAATTAAACTTGATTTAATTGATGTTACTTAATCATGAAGGTTATGAGTTGTAAATTGACTTGGTCAATGTAACAATTCAAATTGATTTTGTCTTCCTCTTATTAGTTGGTCAATTTAACAACTCAAATTGATGTAAAAAAGAAAAGAAAAGAAACTGCATAGAAGAAAATAGTGAGAGTAAGTTTGGGTTGTTAGCTTCAACGAACTAATGCATGACGAGTTTTTGGGTTGTGAGTTTGTAGTGTGCGAGTTTGTCTTTGTAAAAATTATATTATCTCAATCAATAAAATTGTGAGTGTATTTGGATGTCAAAATACATTTTCGAGGCAATTTTCATTTACCAACATCTGGTATCATGCTCAAGTAGATCACGATGGCTTCGAGTTCAATAACTAAAGTTCAACCGATGCAATTATCTATTATCAAGTTCAATGGCAAAAACAAATTTGCGATGTGGAAACACTTGATAGAGTTATATTTGAGAAGCAGCGAATATGATGAAATTTTGGAGAAAGACTTGGAAGAAAAAGAAACACCGGCGGCTGAAAAATTGGTTCGTGATCGTTTATTAAATGAAAAAGCCTTGTTTTTAAATTTTCAATAATTTGAGTTACCGATTCTTGGAAAAAAAACATTCCATGCTAAAATAACAAGGGAGGCTTGGAATATTTTGCTCAAAACTAATGAAGGAGTAGACATAGTTAAACGAACAAGATTGTAAGGTTTAAAAAGGCAATACGAGTTGATGGAGCAAGGCAAAGATGAAAATATTCATTTTTCGTAGGAGTCTGGGCCGTGTCTCAGTCTTAGTGTGGCTGATCATCCTCTCGGATTAGCTACTGATCATCGCCTTGGTAAGCTATTGCCTCACCAACTAGGTAATCAGACGCAAACTCCTCCTCGGGCGGATCCCTCCTTTTTCTCCTCAACCTACGGGGTATTAGCAGCCGTTTTTTAACTTGTTCTGACCTAGGATAATAAGCTCACGAGCGTTAGTTGGTTCTCCCTAAAATGCGTTGAGGCGCAACAGTTGACTCCAATAAAGATTGAGAAGATTGACTCAAGAAAAAAATGTCATGGTTGTAGCAAACGCATCGACATCAAACATCATTATATTTGAGATTTGACACAAGATAAAGAGATCGTGGTTGAGTCCTGTAAGTCTGAAGATCAAATTGCTGACATTTTTGCAAAGCCATTGAAGGCCGAATTATTCATGAAGTAGAAAACATGCTCGGAATGATTAAATCAAGTTTAAGGAAGGATGTTAGAAATTAAACTTGATTTAATTGATGTTACTTAATCATAAAGGTTATGAGTTGTAAATTGACTTGGTCAATGTAACAAATTCAAATTGATTTTGTCTTCCCCTTATTAGTTGGTCAAGTTAATAATTCAAATTGATGTTAAAAAAAACATAGAAGAAAATAGTGAAAGCATGTGTAAGTTTGGGTTGTTAGCTTCAACAAGCTAACGCATAATAGTTTTTTGGGTTGTGAGAGTTTGTAATATGCGAGTTTGTATTTGTAAAATTTATATTCTCTCAATCAATAAAATTGTGAGTATGTATTTGGATGTCAAAATATATTTTCTAGGTAATTTTCATTTGCCAAAAAGATGTCATCCATGTCTTTTAACCCCTTTTCATATTTTTCTCTCTCCCGCGAACGATGTAGCTCAAGCTCAAATTTTTCCAAGCTCATTTTTAGCATTTCCACCTCTCCCTATTTTTGCAACATTCTCTCTTCCACTTTCCTCTTCTCCATTTCAACAATCTCTTCAGCCATTCATCTAACTTCTTTTCCAACTGAACCTTCAGCATCTTTGTGACTCATTCACCTTCAACTTGATTTCTTCTTCACTTACTATAGGCTATTTTTTTTATAAGAGCTCTCAATGCAGTAACTTCTTCCATTTTCATTAATTGTTTATGATCTTCTTTTTTTTTTTCCTTCTATCATCTTACTCTTAATTTGGAGCTTAGATATGAACTGATCCATGACTGCAATCTTGGATACTAATATTACATAACAATTGTTGGTGCCATTTTTATCCTTAATTGGACTATGACAACTGCGAACAATACACTTGGCTTTTGCTTCATATTCATGTTTGCACATTGTATTGTGTATCTCCTTTAGGTCAGGACTTGCACAATATCATCAAAATCTTAGATTTATCATCCTAAAAGGAATCCTGAAATGAAACAAATATGAAAATTGTGTAAACAATTTGGAAAGAGGCTCCCGACGAATCCAAAACTGGCACTTACATCAATTCTATCTTATAAGATACCAAGTCAAGAGGATCTATTATGATCAGTCTGACCAGATCTTATTGGGAATTAATTCAAAAATGCAGAGTTATCAAAATTCCTTTTAAATAGGTCTTTATTTGTTTTTAATTTTATCTTATAAGCCAGGTTTATTGGTTGAAATCTCTATTTAACAGTTGTTGAGTTTTTTTTTAAATTTTGCCATATAAGGCAACCAAGTTCATTATTCAATATATATAATAAAACAACTCTTGTGTTACATATTTTTTTTAATCTTACACATGTTCTTCTATTCTTTTAAAAAACTTCTACATGGTATCAAAGCTCTCAAAGATCTTGAGGGACCTATGAGTGATTAAGAGAGAATCTAACCAAGCTTCCTTTCTTTCCACGACTTCCTTCAACACATCATCTCTTTCACCCCTGGTTTTTAAAGGTGAAAATTATCAAGTATAGGCTGTCAAAATGAAAGCTTACTTGAGAGGTCTTGGTTTGTGGCAGTAGATTGAAGGTGAAAGACATGTAACTCCTCTAGGCAATAATCCTACACTCAATCAAATTAGAGCTCATGAAGATGAAGAAGCTAAGTCCCAAGAGCTTTGTCTCAAATACATGCTACTGTATCTGAGTCGATTTTCACAAGAATTATGACTTGTGAGACAAATAAGGAAGCATGGGACGTATTGAAGGAGCTATATCAAAGGAATGTTTTGACAAGGCGAATGCAAGTTATAAATCTCAAAAGAGATTTTGAAATTCTTAGAATAAATGAAAAGGGGACAATTCAAGAGTTCTCAAATAAGCTTATGGTGGTGGTAAATAAAATCAGACTTATAGGAGAAGAGCTATCTATCCGATAGCAAGATTGTAAAGAAAGTCCTTATAAGTTTACCTAAAAGGTTTGAGGAGAAAATTTCATCTTTTGAAGACTCAAGGGACATCAACCAAATGACATTGCCATAATTGATTAATTTTTTATAAGCTCCAGAGCAAAGAAGTGCAATGAGAAAACAAGAAAGTGAAAAGATAGTGGAGGGAGCCTATCTAGCAAAGGTTTTGTCATAAAAGAAGAAAGGAAATATTCCTCAATTTGGCCATTGTGAGAAGTTTGACTATGAAGAGAAAGATTGGTTGCATAAAGGAAGTCTTCATGCTTTAGGTGTAAACAATTTGGGTATTTGAAAAAAGAATGCAAGTTTAACAATGAAGAACAAGCAAATACAGTGCAAGTGATTGAAGAAGACAACTTCTTCTAATTGGTGAAAAGTGCACCAAGACACATCATAGAAAGAAGTGCTCTATGGAGATAAGTGATGAGAGAAGTGCTCATGTTGAAGAATAGAGATAAGTGCTCTATTGATAAGATTGGAGAGGAGTGCTCCAAAGAAAAGAATCGTGGAGAAATGTGATGATCCTGAAATTCTTTTTTTCTTTTTACAATTTTAAGTTAAAGAGGGATGTTGGGAATTAATTCAAAAATTATAAAGCTGTCAAAATTATTTTTGAATAAGTCTTTAGTTTTTTTAATTTTATCTTATAAGCCAAATTTATTGGCTGAAATCTCTATTTAACAATTGTTGAGTTTTTTGTATTTTGCCTATATAAGGCAACCAAGTTCATTATTCAATATATATAATAAAACAAATTTAGGTAATTTCTCTTTTTTATTCAATCTTTTTTAAAAAATTATAAAACTATTTTATAATTTTAAAAAAATATTCAAAACGGTACTTGATATTGATCGATTCTAATACAATTCTTAACTAGAAATAAATTCGATACCTATAATAGTACAACATTTATAACATTGATTATGAACATGAATAGAGAGAGACATGAAAAGAGACACTATAATTTTGAATAAACCTATTAAAAATTGGTAAAATAAAATATAAGACGACTGGATTATCATTTGAATCTACTCTCGTTAAGAATCCTAGCCTAAAGAAACCCAAAAATTCAAACAATTGAAAGACGCAATCTTGTCAACCTCAAGAGAAAACAGGATTATCGACCCCAAAAGACCAAAAGTAGTCCAATTTAAAATCTAATCAACATAACAGTTAACAACTGAAACCACTCTAGTTCAATAAGTCAAACCAACTAGCTCAAAACTTTAGTCTACTCGATAAACATATTTAAAATTAATTTTTTAAATTCAGATCAAAAGTCCTTTTTAATAAAGTCAAGTTTCATTTATAAAAAAGAAACACATTATCTTTTCTTATCATTATTTAGTTGAAAATTTAATACATTTTCTATTATTTTTAAAGCTAATTTTTTTAGTCAATCAAGATTCATTTTCTCATTATTTTTATTTCAAATATTTTAACATCACTTTAGTATTTCAAATCATATGATATTACCTCACTTATTGTATATTTTAATCAAATTTAATTATTTTAAAGTTCTTTTAAAATTTTAAGTGAAATTATGAACTTCAAAGCATTTAAGCATATTTTTTTTTCACTTTCAAGTTTAAATAAAAAATTCATTTCCAATTCCTAAACATTTATTTACATATTTTCGCTATAAAAATTTAACTTTACACTAATTGACATATTTTATTTAATAATTCATACTTAATCTCATTTGTTTTATGCTCACTAAATTTGTAATTTTTGTTGGGATTTAAATAAATGTTTAGTGAGACTCTCACCTCTCATTATGATTTTTAATTATTTTTACTAGAAATTTATTTTATTCGTTTAAATTAAATTGGTGAAGTCACTGATAATAAAAACTAAATACTTAATTATGTTTTTAGTGAAGGTCGTCTCGAAACCCTTAAACTTGCTTCTATCATTGAGTCATACCTATTTGCCTCTGATTTTATGCCTTTTGGAACTCATCAAATTGGGCTCTGCCTTGGGCCACCCGATCCAATATGGCTATTTTGGTAATTAACTATAAACACCGTGGAATACTTGTATGTTATTATAAGATAAAACCTTACTTTAGTTAGGGTTTTCACTTGGAGCTGTCTGTTACTCTCTTGCCTCTTGTTAGCAGCAATAGAACCCACATCGCAGTTGTTTTGAAACAATCGTGATTGTTGGGTAATTTCTTTTTTTTTCTATTCAATATTTTTTAAAAAATTCAAAAGCACTTTATAACACTACCACAAAAAGTGTTTTAGGCAAAGTCACGTTTTCAACAGTTTAAATATTTCTTGCTAAAAACTAATATAACCCAACAAATTTTAAATTCTTGCCTTTAATGATACTAAAAAGCAATAAAAAATTTGTTGCTACATATAAGAAAAGGCAACAAATTTTTTAAAAAAGTTACAATAAGGTCTTATATATGCAACATTTTGCTACACTTCTAGTATCTAATTACTAAAGAATATTATATTATATCATGTAAGTGGGAAACTAATTAACATCACATTCAAGTAGAACAGAAAAAATGACATAATCAACCAAGTCGCGACACCATCTCTAGGCCGGCGACGACCCACCAAGTTGATGAACCTCAGGTCAGTTAACCCAAACCCAACCAGTTAACGTTACAACGGGGCAAGATAGGCCTGGGCCCCATTTTCTAGCCTTCGACTCGAACCCTGCTTGACCCTTACCATTACCGCAAATTTGGACTTTAGCTCATAGGGGCAGGTCGTGACTCTCTTTTGTTATACCCTTCTTAAGCCCCTAATACTCTAATTTAGTTCTTAACCATTTTCAATTTTATCTAAACCTAACTTTGTCCTCCATGTTTGATATACTTCTCCTCCCTATTCCTCCAACCGATCCCCTATACTTCTCCTCCGAGGACTATCCTTCTCACGTCTTCCTCTCCGATCTACCCCTATTTTTTGACAATAATTTTGATTTTGGCATCAATCTTGACGATCCCCAAACACTAGATTTCCCTTCGAAGAGCTTCCTTAATTTGAATACTTCATCATCCCTGGACTCTAGAGTCTCTGGAGCTTCTGGTGATCATGTGAACGATTTCAGTAAGTATCTCAATATCCTACTTCAAGAAGTCAGAAGTTGTAATTCCAGTGACCGGAGCACTGATTTCAGTCCAACATTATCTTAGGGATCTAAAAAAGTGCCTCTTTTGGTTCGAGTGTGTTTGAATTGACGAATCCAATTTTGCCTGACTTGAGCAATTTTATGGTGGATTAAAAACTTAAAGTAGAGGAATTGAGTACAAACACAAAGAGCATCATTTCGAAGAGAAAAAAGTAGGAAAAGATCAATAAGGAGCTTATAAGGAACTACAATCTCTCTCCAACATCAAAACTTAGGACTTGATTGACTTACCTGTGGATAAGTCTATTATTGACTGTAAATGGGTCTATAAAATCAAGACTCGAGTAGATACAAGGCTTGCCTTATTGTTAAGGATTTATTCAGAAATATGACATTAATTATGAGGAGACCTTCACTTTTGTAGCCAGATTGACCTTAGTACGCCAGCTTCATTATTATTATTGTTAGCAAAAAATGGCAATTATTCTAAATAGATGCCAAGAATGTCTTTCTTAATGGAGATCTTACAAAAGAAGTGTACGTGTAACCTCCTTCGGGGTATGATTATCCTCCCAATAAGGTTGTCATCTTCGCAAAACCTTGTATAGATTAAAACAAGCTCCTCGAGCCTAGTTTGCAAAATTTAGTTCCACCATTGGACAACTTAGTTTCAAGTCCAACTCTTGTGATCATTCCTTATTTCTTCGCAAAATAGATTAAGGTTACACTCTTATACTTCTCTATATGGATGATATGCTAATAATTGGTGATGGCATACAAGGTATCTCTACCTTTAAGTCCTTTCTCCATCAGCAGCTTGAGATGAAAGAGTTAGGTAATCTGCGTTTTTTTTTATCTTGAGACATCGTTGGATGAATATGGATACTATTTATCATAAGTAAAGTAGGGTATTGATATCATCCCTTGAGTTGACATCACCGATACTTATACAACTAGTACTCCACTCGACTCTAATAATCACCTTTCTACTACTGATGGAAGTATACTAGGTGATGGCACACTTTATCACCAATTAGTTAGTAGTCTTATCTATCTTACTGCCTCTCATCTAGATATTGTTCATGTTTTCACATCATGAGTCAATTCATGTCCATACCTCGTACAACTCACTTCTCTTTTGTTCTTCGTATATTAAGTTATGTCCAAAGTACTTTGTTTCATGGTCTTCTTTTCCACCACTCTTCCATATTAGAGTTAGGTTGGAGACTCAATAGACCATCGATCCACCACTAGTTACTATTTCTTTTTAGGCATTTATCTTATTTCTTAGAGCAGCAAGAAATAAACAATTGTCTCTAAATCCAAGACATAAGTTGAATATAAAACTATTGCAGATACTATCTCTGAACTCCTTTCTCACAATGTTTTCTTTAATATATGAGTGCATCTTCCTCGTCTACAATTCCTCTTTATTGTGATAACCATAGTGCTATACAAATTGATCATAATGATGTCTTTCATAAAAATACCAAACTCATCGAGATTGATTGTCATGTTGTTCGACATCATGTTCTCTAAGGGACTATATAACTTGTTCCCATTTTCTCACATTCTCATATTGCTGACATCTTCATAAAGTCTTATTCACCTTGGCGTTGTTCAGATCTAGTTTCCAAACTCAAGCTTTCATCTTTTTTATAAACACAAACTAATCCCAGTACCATCGTATAAAAGAAAAGAAAAAATAACCAATTTTCATTGTATTAAAGAAAATTCTCACAAATTGCATCTATTTTTTCCACCTCATGACAAGATTTTAAAGGTATAATCCTTTACATTGGTTTGATATATTTAAATTTTTACTTAAAAAGTATTATCCGAAAGGGTTAAACCTAAGATAACAAGGAAAGTGATTTGTTAATGTTTCTATGTTACAAAGATTCAGTAATATCTAAGTTTTTAGACATGAGGGAGTCACATTATCCTGTTAAACTTTTTTTAGAGAACCCTAAGACTATAAGAAAAGATAGACATATTAAAGTATAATTATGCACAAGAAAAAATACAAATTAATAAAGTTGACTATTAACCTTGCAATTATCGTGTGTCAAAAAAAATGGCATATGTATGGAGATTTCTATATTAGATGATAAAGTGTAAAACAAAAATAGATAACTCTATCTCTCTCAACCTAATGAGGTAATAAATAATCCTTCAATTACTCATAAAAATAAACACTACATGTTAGGCCCCAAAATTTTATTTATTTATTTATTTATTCATTGATTCTTCTTTATTTTGCTCTAATTGTTTTAATTATATCCATAGATATATATTTTTATTAAGTCTTGGAATTAGCAAGTATGTTGGGATTAAAAGTTGGATTTTTAATGAAGGGCTTGTTGGA
>JAOSBM010000001.1:3137655-3151247 GCA_027568955.1 Erythroxylum tenue
TAAAAATATTTATTATTATTTTAAAAACAAAAATTAAAAATTTACAATAATTATAAAAGTTGAAATAAATAAAATAACTAATTAAAAAACTTTGAAAAAAAGTGGGAAGGAGAGATAAGACGGAGGGAGGGAAATTTTAAAATTTTTTTAAAATTTTGCAAAAAAGTCCTCATATTTTTTAAAATTTTCGGTATCGATCGGTATTTGGCTGATATTTTGAATACCGACCGGTACTATCTGAAACGGGTCGGTATCGATCGATATTTAAACCCGGTACAACCCACCCTTTATTTCGTATCGGTTTTGATCCGGTACGTACCAGTATTCATAATACTGTCTTCAACTATTCTTATTGTTCTCTCGTTAGTAAGATTTTGAATATTTTTATTCAGAAGTTTTAATCGACAATCTTTAAGTTCATATTTTTCCTTATTTAACGATTTCAATTTTTATTCGATTTATAGAGATATAATTGAAAACACAAGCCAAAATTAAGTTATATTCTATGAAATACTGTTGCATATCAAACACTATGATAAGAATTCACCTAACTTTCTTATTAAAATTCTTATAAATATTTAAATATGTGAATGTCTTTACTTTTTATATATTTATTTTTAAAAAAAATCATATTCTAAATTTACTTTACTTTTCCGCCAACCGTATCGCCATCAGACTAAAGGAAAGTTCTTGCAAAAAATATTTTTACTCGTAATAGTTACTTGGAGCCGCAACTTCGGATCAGTTTATATTAGAAAAACAACCACCAACAGAAAAAGGGACAAGCATGGTGATCTTGCAACTTGGACGTATAGATAATCAGGACCAAATATGCATGCCCACGAAAAAGAATCTTTGCCAAGTTTCTGGAACACTTGCTGCCAATGAAGCCAACATAAATTGCAAGACCAAAGGCGTCCACGACAAAATGGCGGCGATCGTCACAAAGGAACGAAAAGATTGTAGGAAATCTCGTTGTTTCTGCTTTCTAGTGTCAAGCCAGATCCTCGGCAATAACATATAGGTCGTGGAAAGAAAATATAAATTTATAGCACCATTTAATGATTGCCAGCCATTCTCTCATTGCCTAGTTCTCATAAACTGCATATTGTCTTGTTCTTATATAATATGTTTATATAATTGTACTCCAACTTCAATAGCTCAATTCACAACTCCATACATCTAACATAAGCTATGGTCATCAGAAATGAGTTCCCGAGTGTCGACAAATGTGCGTCCATAGGACGAGAAAAGCACACTGTGGTTGCAGACATGGACGGAACTTTGCTTGTGGGACGTAGTTCATTTCCTTATTTTGCTCTCGTTGCATACGAAGTTGGTGGAGCATTAAGGCTTCTTCTTCTGCTCTTACTCTCACCTCTTGCAGGTCTTCTTTATTACTTTATCTCAGAGTCTGCAGGGATTCAAGTTCTGATCTTTGCAACCTACGCTGGCGTGAAATTGTCGGCCATTGAGTCAGTGGCTAAAGGAGTGTTGCCAAAATTCTACTCCAGCGATCTTCATCCAGAGACATGGCGGGTTTTCTCGTCATGTGGAAAACGATGTGTTCTCACGGCGAATCCTAGGATCATGGTTGAAGCATTCTTGAAAGATTTTCTGGGGACTGATTTGGTTTTGGGTACAGAGATATCGAATTACAGAGGAAGGGCAACAGGGTTTGTTAGTGGACCTGGTGTGCTTGTTGGGAAGAAGAAAGCAGATGCTCTTAAAAAGGCGTTTGGAGATACACGGCCTGACGTTGGGCTTGGAGATAGGCATACGGATATTCCCTTCTTGGCCTTGTGCAAGGTCAGCTGTTTTACCTTTTTTGTTCTTTATTTATGGATAAAACAATCAAATTAATAAAATAAAAACAGCAGGAAGGCTATTTGGTGTCACCATTACCAAAGCTTAGACCTGTGACACTCGACAAGCTCCCAAAACCCGTCTTCTTCCACGACGGTCGTCTAGTTCAGAAACCGACGCCATTCAAAGCACTGCTTGTTCTTCTATGGATGCCCATAGGCTTCGTTCTAGCCGGTATCCGAGTTATAACTGGCTTCCTCCTTCCCATGTCTCGAGTCTACCATGCATTTTGCGCACTTGGTGTTCGAGTCATCATCAAAGGCACACCACCTCCTCCGACGAAGAAGTCATCAGCCGGCGACCAATCCGGCGTTCTCTACGTTTGCTCTCATAGAACCCTTCTCGATCCAGTATTCCTCTCTGTCGCACTCGGCCGTCGGGTGGCCACAGTGACGTACTCCGTCTCTCCTCTCTCAGAAATCATCTCGCCCATAAAAGCCATCCGGCTTACGCGTGACCGCGTTAAGGATGCGGCGACGATCAAGAAACTGTTGTCAGAAGGTGACCTGGCAATATGCCCTGAGGGGACGACATGTCGTGAGCCGTTTTTGTTGAGGTTTTCTGCTTTGTTCGCTGAGTTGACCGACGAGATTGTTCCCGTTGCTATGGTGAGCAGCTTGAGCATGTTTCATGCAACCACCGCAAGAGGGTCGAAAGCTATGGACCCGTTTTACTTCTTCATGAACCCTAGACCGACCTATGAAGTGCATTTCTTGAATAAGTTACCTCTGGAATTGACTTGCAGTTCAGGGAAGTCTAGCCACGAGGTGGCAAATTATATACAGAGGGTGATTGCTTCGACAACTTCGTACGAGTGCACAAACTTTACGAGGAAAGATAAGTACCTGGCACTTGGCGGAAACGACGGGACGGTGGCTCAGAAGCAGTGCCTCCAAGCAAACAAAATAATGGGTTGTTAAATGTCGAATAGCTTGCGAAAACTATGTATCCTATCTATCCTATCATTGAATGCTCTCTGGATCAACGTGTTGGATAACTGTCAATAACCAGCTATGCAAGCATGTTGATTGAGAGTGACTGCTCACAATTCCTCTGTAGTAAAATGAAAATCTCAGTGACCTGTGTTCCTTAATGTCCCATATTTTTCAGGTATTATTAATTGACTTTTTTTCATCCAAAAAGCAAAGCTACAAGTCAATTGCTTTATTATATTATCAATAAAAAAACTTATATCATATTAAGTTGCATTTCTAAGTTTGTACATTTTTAGTTACCAACGAGTCCTTAACATTTTCAAATTTTTATGAAGAAATGGTATATCTGTCATCATCATGCATCATTATACTCCGAAATTTTCGTATTGTAACAGGATCTGAGAGGGCCTGATAGTACGCATGATATATCTGTTATTTAAATTAAAGTTCAATGATATTATTCATTATAACGGATAGAGGAAATCAATAAAATCCTTTTTCTTCCCACTACTTGTGAAACATGGATACTGCAAGAAACTTTCGCCTTATTTATCGACAGAGATTTTTTTCCGCAGCTAAATTCCGTCCTAAATTTATTTCCTCTCGTATTTAGCGACAGATATTACTACCGTCGCTAAACTAAATTTTTCCCGTTAATTTTTCCTACGGAAATATAAAAATCATTAGTAATTTGTAACAGTTTATTTTTCGTCGGTAAATTTGCGTCGCTAATTCCTTTTATTCTTGTAGTGGGAGTTGAGGAAAAGAGAACTTACAAAAACCTTATATATTAACTCCAAAATCAGTTTACTACATAGTCTTCATTTACAAGATTAATCTGGTTAATCTATAGTTTCCCCCTGACGAGTTTAATTCTCACAATACGTAGTTGCATGCACATCAAATAGATAAGGCACTCAGCTGAGATCTTATTTTGTTTCAAGTTCCAATAGACATTAATAAACTCAAAAATAACAAATCAAAGAAAAGCTTAACTTAACATAACTTTTTACTTCAATCCTCTAGTTATTAAATCTTCTAATTTAATTCTTCAATTTTCACTAGTAATTCATATTCTTTAACAAGTGGATACATGGTCATTTTTATCTATTATGTTCAATTAAGATTCTGTCCATATCATGTAAGATTTCTATTAAGAATACTTAACAAAAAATAATAAGAAAAGTTCAATAAATTTGAATGATTAAAATAAAAAAAATTATTGAAAGACTAAAAAATGATTTTCTCAACATGGATTGCATAGAAGAAGTACAAAAGGATAAACCTTTTAAAAGTAGCCGATTTGTTTTGGTTACATTATATCATTCTATGAGGGATCTCTTTACTTACATTTTATCATTCTCGATTATCCTTTTTTTTCCTCAATAACCTTAGGTATACAATTTAAGTACAAAATTTCGTCAATTAATCATTTTAGATAACTCATTTTGAGAAAATATTCAAAACAAGTTGAAGCAAGTTTTGTGTTTTATCTACAACTATGTATACATCATTAGCTTAGAAAATAAGTCACCGACTACTAAAAATGCACTTTCAAAATAGAGATTTCAACTTTTAAATAGATGGACTAAATAACTACTTTACATATTTACATATACATTCCAATATCCCCTGTCAAGTTGGTGCGTGATGATACGCAAGATAAAATATTATTTGCCTAAACTTTAGTAAAAATATCTGTCAATTGCTCAAAACTTCAAAGATAAATAGTGTCAATGTTTTCATATTGTATGTCATCATGCACAAAGTGACAATAAACTTCTATATGCTTTATGCGCTTATGAAACAAGATTAGTTGTGATATGTAGCGCTACTTGACTATCATAATATAGCTTCTGATAGATGCATATTTGATCATATTTAGACCCCATATTTAATGTATATTTGCTTGATATTTTATACTTTTATTATATATTGGGATAACTGTGTTTATAAGTTATAACTTCCTTTATGGACTTAAAGGAGAAGAATTTGAAAAAAAATGTAGCTTAAAATGAAGATTTGAAGCATAGAAGAGATACACGGTCGTGCATTAGCCAATGCAGATTCGTGAATTTTGGGAATTTTGGGTTATACACAGTCTGATGCACGACCATGCATCTTCTAAAATCCTAAAATTTATTATAAAAGGATATATTTGGAGGCAAAAGGGGGGGGGGGGAGCAAACATTAGAAGGCGATTACAGATGTTGAGATCATTCAGAAGGGGCAATTTTGAGTCAGAGAAGTGGAAAACATATAGAAATCATCAAAAGATCTATCAGAATACAAGATCAAACTTCTACCTTGCAAGAATATTCAATAGGAGAATATATAGATTTAAAATTATAAACCAGTTTTTTTTCAATTCATTTTTCTTTCTGTTTATGTTTAATTTCATGTTCTATCATATGTAACTAAATTCTTTTAGTGTCTAGGTTAGATGAACCCTAGTTTTGTGGAATAACATGTGTTTGATTCTTTTATTAATGCAATTGTTTGAATTAACATATTGTGATTCAATTACATATTTAATATATTTTCTAATATATCCAAAATATTAGTACATAATTTGATTTCATAACATATAGATTGAGAAATCTTGGGTATGAATAGATCTACCGTAATTAGAAGGAGTTGATTACAACCCTAAAAATAAGATGACATAAATCCTGATCAAACCTAATAATAGGATTCACAAATTAGAAAAACAATTCTATAAACTTTAACTTGAGTAATTCGGTTAACAACCTTAGGATTAGTTGTTACTAGACTCAAGAGTGAGCTATTAACATACTATAGAAATCTCCATATTCCAATAAATCAATAAAATAAATTCATAATAAAAGATCAATTAATTAAATGTATTTAGGGGGATTCGAAACCTAGACATTAAGTTTTGATATTGATAGTTTTCTTAGTAATTTCTTAATTTTCTGTTCAATCTTACTGCTTGTTTTATTTTATTTGCTGAAGTTTTATGTTCATGAATTAAAATCCCAAAGCAACTTGTGGATTAGATAATAGGATAACAGTACCACTAGTATTCATCGTCTTAGTGAGATTGACCTGTACTTGCTGGTACTAGCTATAGCTATGTCGTGCACTTGCGGTTAATATATAATTTACAACTTAGAAAAAGACAATCAAGTTTTTGGTGTCGTTGTTGGGGACTTTGATATTAGGAACACCTAAATGTTATTACTCTAGTTATTATTTATTGTATTGTATTGTATTGTATTTTATATTGTATTTTATTGTATCTTTTTGTATTTGTGGCTTATTCATTTAATTTTCTTTTGAACTTCTCTAATTGATATTAAGTTTGTGGTTTATTGTAGGACTTAAGATTTATTGTCATAGCTACAACTCATAATGGAATGATGGAGCAGACAATACTTTTATAGGACTTAGAATATGTCTTTGCAATCTCTAACATCACCATATGAGAGAGAGAGAGGTTCCTCACGTATTTTCGGAGGCTCGATCGATATCCAGACCTCGTTACAACAACGGTGGTAGTAATTTTTATAATCATGAATGTTAAGCACCGACCTACACGTGGGAGCGATCGAGTATGTACAACCAACCTCAAGGTGCACCATATTAAAATGTTTACAATTTAAAGTGGACCAACTCTTACGCCTATTGATGGAACAATTACGCTCCAATTGAAAATTTACCTCACCAAGCACCTCCAGTTAATGAGCTAACTCTGGAAGATATGATGACCGATTTCATTCAAGAATCAATCACGAGAAATCAAGAAACAGAGGCTCGCATACAAAATATGGTGAATCGGATCGACCAGTTGGAGGAGATAATAACTGACAAGATGTAAGGGAGTTTTCCTATTCTTACCAAAACAGATCCTAAAGAACATGGAATTACAATCATCCTTAGGAGTGAAAACAAGCTCCCAGAAAAAGAAAAAGTAGTAGAAGAAGAAATAATTACACATAAAATAATGGAATGTCTTGTCAAACTTAAAGCTCGGCGCAAATTTAAAGAAAGCATTTTCCCACTTGAATATCTTGAGCATAACAAAAAAAAAACTATTTGAGCCTATTAACGCAACAAAGTGAAGAGAATACGAAGGTTGGCTTCATGGATGAAGTGACATTCCAAGAAGATGAGGAGGTAATTACTACTGTTGTAGAGGAGGAGGAAGATATGATAGAGGTAGCGAGCGTAGAAGAAGAGGAAGTCTCCATCCAAGTAGAGGAAGTAGAGGAGTGGCAGGAGGTAATTAAATAAGATAAGCTAGAAACCTTTATCCAGGAAGAAGAAGAGGAAGAGTGGACAAAGGTGGTTGAGGAAGAACTGGCAGAGGAGCCAAGTAAGGAGACTATTGATAAGGCGTTGGTACTAACCTTAAGTACAGAGGGTTCTCACTTTCTCAAAAACAAACTGTTTGAGTTAACTGATGATTTAGGAGTTTTGTTATTTAATATTTTATTAACAGTTTATCATTAAAAAGGTCATTAATGCATGCAATTGGATTTATTAATTTGATAAATTATGCCCTTGTTATTATTTTGCAACAAGTGGCTTACTTACATGCTACAAAACCTTATACAGAGAAACAGGTGGAAGTAAGCCACTGATCATAGACTCAAGATGAGGGTTAATGTGCAGATTACATCAAACTAACGATGTTAAACAATCGTTATATAGGAGGCAACCCATAAATTAGGATATGTTTTATTTTAGATTTTATTTTATTTCTATTTTCCCTTTTTCTTTATATTTTTCCAAGGATGTAGTCTACTATTAGATAGATCGGAAATCAGAACAATCATCCTATTTAGGAAAGTACTAAAAACCTTCTCACTTTTCATTTTATATACTTATATTATGTACATTGGGGATAATGTACAACTTTAAGTTTGAGGAAGAGGTTGATGGATTTTTAACGATTTTTTAAGCGTATTATAATCTTGATTATTAAATTTTATTAACTGATATTCTGAATTGGTTGAAATCTTTATGTTAATATTGTATTTCACTATGGAATATTGATTTGAATTAGCATGCAAAATGATGAGAGTTAGAATAAAATTGCTTTCATAAGTCATACTTTTATTAATCATTGAGATAGTTGAGTTTAATAAAATTGCATACTATTTACTTATATAAACCTATCTTTTTCGTCAGCTTCAAATTTTTTAAAAATTTTAAGCTTTTGTTATTTTTTTCATGTGTTTTATCATGTATAGTAGAATGATTATAAAACTTAATTTTATTATACATATTGAGATCATATTTCTTAAATTAGAAGCATTAATATGATACAAACACTTAGATTCAACAACTTGTTTTAGCCTATTTTTTATATTTATCATACCCATAATTTTATCCTATAGGAATAACCAAGTTAAGCCAAAGGATGGCAGCGGGTCGAGTTCGGACCTGACCAGAAATTATTAATTCTTTAAAAATTAGCAAAACCACGTTGTTTTGTCTGAAGGGTAGCCAGGCCTGAGCCCGGCTTAAGGCCCTATCAACCTAGTTCTGATCTGTTGACTTCGGGCCGGGCTAAGCTTGGGCCCTTTTGCCATCCCTAGTTGAGCCTTAGCCTTTTTCATTGTTTTTAACCCATATTACTAACCTTTATCCTATTTTTCTTAAAAACCTTTTTATTATTTTGAACCTTAAAGTTTATTTACATTATTTACTTGTTTGAGACTTAAACTTCTTAAAAGGTCCATTATTTCTTTAATTGTGTACTGAATGCTCGAACTATTGTGTTTGGGTCAAAAAAATCATAAGAAAAAATTATGAATAAGTATATAGTACTAATAGAGTTGTACTAAAAAGACCTGTGAGTTTTGTAAACAAGTCTTGTAATTTCTTTTAGTAAGTTTCTTTTAAATTAACCCTTTTTAATATCCCAACCATACCATACCTAAGCCCCATTACAACCTTTTAAAGACCTTTTGATTTTTGTTTCTAGTTTATACATAAATGGTGGAGATATGATATTATTGCAAACCTGTGATAAGAGTTCTACTATGCAATGATTGAGAGTTTTGATGCTTCACCCTAAACACTTGAGAGCATTTAGTGAAATCTTGGTAAGGGTGTAAAGGTGTATGCTTTTAATTTTAATGGAATTATTGATGTAATTATTATTAATTAACTTAGAAAGTTAATTTTAGGATAATTTGATTCTAATTGTATGTTAATTTGATTCAATTGGATATGATGATTTATAGTATGAATGGACATGTTGATATTAATGAGGGATTGATGTTGTATGATTTATAATTTTGATTATGGTTTGCTTGAGGACAAGCAAAAGCTTAAGTGTGGGGATGTTTGATAGATGCATATTTGATCATATTTATACCTCATATTTGATGTATATTTGCTTGATATTTTATACTTTTATTGTATATTTGGTACTTAATTTGCTTTAAGTGTGCTTATAGGTTATAATTTCCTTTATGGACTTAAAGGAGAAGAATTCAGACAAAAACGCAACATAAAATGAAGATTTGAAGCATAAAAGGGATACAAGGTCATGCATCAGCCCGTACTTCTCTTAGGCAATGCAGATTCGCGAATTCTGGAGTGCATCAGCCCATGCATCTCCCAAAATCCTAAAATTTATTATAAAAGGATGTGTTTGGAGGTAAAAGGGGGGAGCAAACATTAGGAGGCGAATACAAAAGTTGAGATCATTCAGAAGGGGCAATTTTGATTCAGAGAAGTGGAAAATACGAAGAAATCATCGAAAGATCCATCAAAATACAAGATAAAACCTTTACCTTACAAGAATATTCGACATGAGATAAACAAGGAGATTTAGAATTATGAACCTGTTGTTTTCAATTATTTTTTATCCTGGTTTATATTTGATTTCATGTTCTATCATGTGTAACTAGATTCTTTTAGTGTTTAGGTTAGATAATCTCTATTTTTGTGCAATAACATGTTTTGGTTATTTTATTAATGTAATTGTTTGATCCGAAATATTATGTGTATGAATAGATTGAGAAATTTAATATATGTTCTAATGTATTCGTAATATTAGTGCATAATTTAATTTCATAACATAGAGATTGAGAAATTTTGTATATGAATATATCTACCGTAATTAGAAGAAGTTTATTAAAACCGAAGAGATAGGATGACATAAATCCTTTGGATTAGGGTCAAACCTAATAGCAGGATTCACAAATCGATAAAACAATTCTATAAACTTTAACCCAAGTAATTAGGTTGATAACCTTAAGATTTGTTATTAGAATCAAGAGTGAGCTACTAGCGTACCATAGGAATCTCAATGGTCCAACAAATCAATAAAACAATTGCATAATAAAAGATCAATCAATTAAAGGTATTTGAGGGGATTCAAAACCTAGACACCAAAATTTGATATCGATAGTTTTCTTATTAATTCCTTAATTCTCTGTGCAATCTTGTTCTCTGTTTTATTTTATTTGCTTAAGTTTTCTGTTCTTTAATTAAAATCCAAATCAACTTGTAGACTAGATAATATGATAATGGTAACTACTAGTATTCATCGTCTTCGTGAGATTGACCTACACTTATTGGTACTAGCTACAACTACTCCATATAGTTGTAAGTCACAATTAGCTTAGAGAAGGATTTCTTACCCAAGATTACTCTTTAAATAATAAAACATGCATAAGAATAGTTCTTATTGTTTTTCCCTTGGGTTCTGTATGAATTGAGATAGAACATATACACTATGAGGCAACTCAGGTCGAGTAAGAGTCACATAAATCAATATGTCTACCAACTATTGATACTTTTGTAAATTTGCCAATAACATGCCATTGCCAAGTGATGATTTTGTTCCATAAAAAATCCACAAAGCTTGGAACCCAATAACTCGACTTCTCTGATAATATCTAACGCATATTTGCATTGAACATAAAATTACATTCCTTGTTCCTAGCTACCTCTACTCCTAAGAAATACTTCAATACTCCTAAATTTTTCATATGAAAACACTGACTTAAACTCTCCTTAAATTTTTGAATTACAACACCATTATTTGTTCTATAATAAGATTATCAACATATGTTGGGATACTCAATTGTATCTTGTCCTAATTCAAAGTAAACAATGAATAACCAGAATGAGATTGAGAAAATCTATACCGCTTTAAAGCAATTAACAACGTGGCAAGCCTACATTGATCATAAAGAGATTTTCGCAACCGACATACTTTCTCAGATTGTTAAGTCACAAAACCAAAAGGCATCTTCATAGACACCTCCTTTTTTTAAAATCTTTGTAAAAATTCGTTTTGAACATACATTTAGTGAAGTTTTTAGCCCTTTGTTGATGGTAGTAACAAGATGGTTCAAATTGTCACCATCTTTACAACAGGAATGAACGTCTCATTACAGTATTTCCATTAACTTGATTGTTGTTAAGAATCACCAACCAAATTTTATATCGCTTAACAATGCCATCTGAATTATATTTGATCTTGTAAACCCACTTACAATCCATAGCTTTCTTTCCTGGTGGTAAATCTTCCACTGCGCATGTCTCATTATTTTTAAATGCCTTATTCTTTTTCTTTATGACTTCTCTCCACCTACCATACATCTTTCATTGGCCAGGTATAAGACTTTGACTTATATCTGCTATCATAGCTGCTAAGAAAAAATGATGTTACAGATAGAATGTATCATAATTCACATACTATGTTATAAGGTAAGGAGTGCCTAAAGACTAAACTAGATTGGATGAACATGTAGAGGGTCTTATGCACCAAGCATTATAAGTCATATGATCTCTCAATTTAACATATGTTTGATTTATTTTATGATCTCTTAATTTAACATATGGTTGCTTTATCTTATGACCACACCCTAGTTACTTATTAGTAGATTTTCCTAGTACCTCTATTGCACCCCTTACTTCCTTATCCTCGCATTTTGATCTTGTGCTAGGTTACTAGGCACTATAATCTAAATTGGAAGCCCATCACAGAATTCTCCTACCTCATTATCGCTCTTAACTAGCATGTCTTCCTCTTTCTCATTCACTTTATCATTAACATGACCAATCGTTCCAAAGAATCAATCACATATTGATGTCATATTCTCCTATGCCACAATTCAAAAGAATCTATACAACTTGCTTTGCACACTTACATTAGGGCTTTTAACTGGAGATAGTAAAGCTCCTCATATTACTCACCTACTACAATCACCATCCTCGAATTATGGTCTTATAGAACATAAAATTTATTAGTATTGGATATTATAGTTTGATTCATTAGTCACTTGGTTTCACTTCCTTTTGTATTCCCATTTCAAATTATATTCTTCTAAGAAATCTTGCCATTTGATAATTTCTTATTTGTTCTAAAAAAGTTATTGAAAAATTGTATATTTTTACTTCAAATTTTGTGCTAAGCAAGTATACATATTATACCTTTGAGCAATATATTACTGCAACCAATTCTTTTTTATAGTAGAGTATCTTTGTTCAATTTTATTAAGTTTTCTACCTTCAAATGCCACTTTATGTCCCTCTTAGACTAGTACAACACTAATGGATTTGGCCTATGCATTATTGTGAAATTTAAAAGATAGTTTAAAGAATGTTAGTCACAACATTGGTTCCAATGCAATAAACTACTTCAATTTGTTAAAAGCATCCATATATTGGTTCCAACACCATAATTTCTCCTTATTTAAGAAATTAGTGAATGGAACCAGTCTACTTAAATAGTTTTGGATGAATTACTGATAACAACTGATTAATCTTAAGAATAACAGTAACTTTGACAATTTTATAAATATTTTGTGAATTGATGATAATAACTGATTAATCTTAAGAATAACCATACTTTGACAATAGTTTTTGGTTATTTGGACTTCGCTAACCAGATGACCAAAAACTTATTTTTGCTATAGAAAATTCATATTTTTTTATATTAACAAACAATTGGTACTTCCTCAAGTTTTCTAGAACATGTTGCTAAGTGGATATCATGTTCTTCTAACGAATTGTTATAAATAAAAATATAGTCAAGATTTATTGCCACAAATTCATCTGGCAAATAATACAATATGTCATTATCAAGCTGCAAAATATGGTAAGGGTATTTTCATATCAAAAGGTATTACCAAAAACTCGTATACACTATAACAAGTTACACATACGATTTTTGGCTTGTCCCATTATGCTACCTTGACTTGTTAATAGAAAAATTAAAGATTTAATTTTATAAAGATTGATGTTTTGATCTAACTGTCCACCAAATCTTATATCAAAAGGGATTGTGTATTTTATTTGTCATAGCTGTATTAAATGCATATGAATTCCTGCATATATGTGACATTCCATTTGCCTTTAATTGGAAGAGAATCAATGCACCATATGGATCCTTAAAGGGTTTATATGTAACCTATCTTAAATAGCTTGCCTAATTTCATTACAATAACTTTTAACTAAAGTCAAGATACTTGATAAGGGGCACAAGTATGAGGAGCGGAACTTAAGGGGGGAAAGGTAATAAAAAGTCAAAATATAAGGAAAAACATATCAAATAACAAAGGAAAGGAAAAAAATTAGACACGCAAAATGCTCAATCCATTTATTAGAAGTGTAACAAGAACTAGGCTAGTGGAATGGGCCATTTTTTAATCATGGTTGTTTGAAATGGTACAAACTTAATGCTATGGGAGCTAAAAATATAAGGTAGATAGGGGGTGGCTGTTGGACCCCGAACTTTTGATGAAATTAGGAATATTAAAATGAATTTAAATGAGAAAGAATTTGGTGAGACAAATT
>JAOSBM010000001.1:3156750-3170155 GCA_027568955.1 Erythroxylum tenue
TTCAAGAACAACAAAACCCAAAAATCCAAATCAACACAATCTCAATTGAAAATCCACATGACCTCTTTCATGAAATTGATGATGGAATCACTATACCCATCTATTCTCTCATCTTACTCAACCAAAACCCAACCAAGAACTCAACATTAAACTTAAGACTTACCTTAAATCTTCAACTACTCAATGAGTTTCTTGAACCAAGATGAAGCTTAGACCATTCTCCACCCTTTTATACCTTGGACTTTCTTGAACTAACCTCTTGATCACTTGGAATGGCCAACCCTAGCAACTCCCTTTCTCTTCTCTCTTTTCTTCTCCTCTCCACGACTCCCTCTTCTCCCTCTCTCTTTGTGATTTTCGTGGGTCACTCTTCAACTTCAAGACTACTCCTCTTCTTTTTACTTTCTCTTAATTTCGGCAGCCCCCCCTCTCAACTCAAGACACTTATCCTTCTTCTCTTCTTAATTCCTTTATATACTCAATCCTAAGCCCAATCACTTAAGCCCTCTCACTTAAAAGACATCCTTCCTTCTTCTTCTCATGTCAAACATTCACTTGGGCCCTTTTTAATTATTAAGCCCAACTAACATATCTAACACATTAATGTCATCTAACACATTTAATGCTACTTACCTTAATTAATGTTATCTAGCTAATTCATGAAATCTAACTCATTAATGCTACTTAAATAAATCTAATCATGCTTAATTAGATTAATTATGCTTAATTAACTTAATCATGTTTACTTAGCATAAAAAAAAATTTCGGGGCTAACAGCCGGGATGTTATTCTTTATGACCGATTGATTCAACTCCTTCGCGGTCATAGTCGATGGGTCAGCCGACGGCTTTTCAACAACTTGCCCATCCTTCCGGGTGCTTGTCCTAACTTCTTCTTTCCCCCTGGCCTCAGATGCCTCATTTTCGCTGGCCCCCGGTGTCTCAACCCTATCCGCCCCTACCTCTAGCAGCTCAACAATTCGGAGAACACTCTCCGCGACATCCCTATATCTAGACTCATCTCTAGGGCTAGTCGACGACATGTTATCAAAAAGGAAACTTGCAAGACGGAATAAGAAGGGATGTACCTAGTGTAGTGACTGAAGCTAAAGATGAAGACGGTGAAAAACAAATAGTTCCGGTGACTGTAAACAGAAAGGCAACGAGCAAAGAAAGCAGAGATTGGAAGGTCGAATGCGCAAGAAGAAGAAAAAGATATTGATTCTGGACATTTATAGCAAAAATCCAGACGAGCGCACCAATCGACGTTGGACGCGCGGAGAAATCCTAGCTAAGGAAGGACATGTGGCATGATCTGAGCTGTGGAAAGCGTTAAGGTTACCAAAAACCCAAAGCGGCGTGACAGTCAAAAGGACACGCATGACAGCGCATGACAATTGCGCGGCAGTTAAAAAGATGCATTATTTCAAAATTTAAACGGGGCTCAGAAGATACGTATCGACAAGTCATAATTAAACCTAGTGTTGTGACTAGGCATTGGCGTCCGATCGATTGCCCAGCTTCAATATGGGTCCATCGATCGTCCTATCCCAGCCTGACCTCCCGCGCACCAGGTATAAAAGTCCGATCAACTTTCTGTCATAGCAGGAGCGAATGCATATATGACATCGACCTTTGATCGACCAGCCTCGTCATAGGATGCCACGAAGACAAGCCGTTCAATTGTAAAGTACTCCTTCGACCCTTCCCCTTGATCAGACTCGAGGAGTAGGGGGCTTATGGTTGGGTCGGCACTTCTAGGCCTAGGCCCAGGCCCAGGTTCAACAATTGACAGCCTAGTTGAATAAGACAATCTCCCATGCAAACACTAGGACGTACGTAAAGACCTAAACCTAGCAAGTTAGTCCATATATAAGGTACTATTTTGCCATGATATAGGTACGAGACTCATGCCCTACTTTTCTCTATTCTCAGCTGCCTAAAACCCTCACAAAGAAACTAACTTGAGCGTCGGAGGGGCCTTCCGGGAACCAACCCCCGGAGTGTCTTTATTGTTTTGCAGGTATTCTTCACGTCAAGCCTATCAAGACAATGGATTCGAACAGCAACATCCAGCCTCAACAGAATCAGACTGAACCACATTACATTAATCAAACATGCTAATTCTCATTCATTATAACTCGTTCTAATTGGAAGTTGAGAATAAATGATAACATACACAATCAGACGATTTACTTCACTTCCATAAATACAAATAGACTTACGATACCTCACTTCCAAATCTCACAAAGTACAAATTTTGATCATACACAAAGTTTGAAAATGTTCAATAGTACGAAGCTTTGTATTTAATTAGTAGAAAGGTTATTTCTAATAATAAGTGCACATAACACAATAATCACTCTTTACCTTAGTAAATGTTCATAAGCAATATAAAAGATCATCACACCATATGGTAAGGGACATTATTTTCTATTCATACACATTAAGTTTTGGGATCTACCTCCACGCTTAGCTATCCATTCAACATGTTTTCACTTTTTTCTTTATAAATATGACTTTCAATTATTAAAAAAGTATTCCAATACAACAATACAAGGACAATACAAAGGACATGAGAATTTTATACTCTCGAGAGATATAGAACAATACTTTAGTCTTTACTCGATAACTCCAACAAATACAACTGGCACGTAAAATGCAGCCTAGATTCAATTATAGGTGAGCCACACAGATGTGATAAGGGATTCTCCTCCTTCAATCGTACAATACCGCGTAAGAAGAGTGTAGAGCACATAAAATTGAACCCTAGAAAAATAAAAGAATCCATTCTATCTTCAGTCGAGTCATATAAAATAAGAAGAAGCAACTTCTTATGACATTCCAACAGATAAGCTTATTAGCGACAAACGTCTCTAAATATTAAAAATTGTGTAAAATAATAATTTGCGACGAAAAATAATCGTCACCCTAATGGTCGCTGAATTTGGGTAGCAAAATAATATTCAAGATATTTTTTTTGAAATCGTCGTAGAAAGGTTTTGAATACACAATATATTCGTCAGTAAAACATATAACCAACGAGAACCAAAAATGCCGTACATAAGATTTTGCGATGTATATGTTTCGTAGAAAAAGGTTTTTATCTACGAAATCGTAATCGTAGATAATTATTTTTCCTGACAATTTTATTTTTGTAGCAAAATAGTTTTAGCTACTAATTGTTTGTTGTAGGTAAATGTTTTTAGAAATGTTCTTATAAATGTAGGTAATAACATTTTGTGACGATTTTGTTTTGGTAGCTAATACTTTTTAGTAACAAACATTTATTTTTAAATATAAATTTTATTATAATTGTTAAAAACAATTTTAATTTAATTTATTACAAATTTTAAGACAATTTGAAATATAAAATATTTACATTTTATAATTAATGTTGGTGACATATTTTTTAAATAATAATAAATTGAATAATAATAGACAAGCCATATACCCTTTAGTGCTCCACCCAGACAAATTCCCATAAGCTGGGAAATCATTTATAGTCCATAAAATAGTAGCATGCATTATAAATGTTTCGCCTTCAACAACATCAAAAAATTGTAATCCAAATTCCTATAGATCGTTTAAGTCATCAATTAATGGTTACATGTATACAACGATGTCCTTACCAAGAGCAGTAGGCCCTGGAATAAGCAAAGACAACAACATAAAGGGCTCCTTTATACACTTCTATAGAGGTAAATTGTATTGGATTAGAATCACCGGCCACATGCTATATGAAGTACTCATATTACCGAAACGATTAAATTCATCTGAGGCCAATCCAAGTCAAACATTACGACTATCTTGTGCAAACCATGGAAACTTTATGTCAATTTCTTTCCATGCCATTGATTCTGCTGGATGACGCATAATGTTATCATCAATGCATTTCTCTTTATGCCACCTCATATCTATGGTTGTTTTTGTTGACATAAAAATTCTTTGTAATTGTGGTTTAATAGGAAAGTATCGAAGGATTTTATTCGATATCTTTTTCCCTCTCCCATCATCCACTTGCCACCTTGATGTACCAAAAATAAGACACTCTTGAAGATCTTTACTTTCCTTTCGAAAAAGAACACAATCATACTTATAAGCATGAACTGAAATGTATCCTAATCCAAGATCCCTTAACAATTTCTTTGCATCATAGTAAGATTTTGGCAACTTGTGTCCAATAGGTAATGCATCATTCAATAAGTCAATTAACATGTCAAAGGACTTGTTACTCCATTTATTTTAAACCTTCAAATGCAACAACTTCACAACAAATGATAGTTGTGAGAAATTAGAGCACCCCGGATATAATTGTTCCTGAACAACTTTCAATAACTTCCCAAAATTATTTTCTGTAATACTACCAATTATGTTAGGCATTCTTGTTTCATTCATAGTCTCCATATATATCCGACAATCGTCTAACGTCTCGTCAATCCCATCATCACCATCATCATTCACATCACAATCATTTATATCATTATTGTAACTTTCATTATAAGATGTACCGCCACTTCTACTACAACTTACTTCCTTACTTTCACCATGATAAAGTCATGGAGTATAGAATTTATCTATGCCTCGGTTAGCAAGTGATTATATACCACATCTTGACTTTGGAAGTTGACATTTATGCAATCGATGTATGGACAACGAATACTACATTCATCACCCATTTGATCTTTTACAAATTGCATGAAACTCTTAACTCTTTCTACGTATTCAGTTGACCATTTTCGATGAGACATCAAACTCTTAGCCATTTAGCTATACATAAAGAGAAGTAAACAATGATAGGCTCGTGAAATAAAAAAATGAACGCATTCACTTTAATTATTTATATTTGCATAGATGCATACATTCAAGAAGTGATCATAAATTCCATCAAGCATTTACTTAGGAGAAATGGCAAAAAAAAAGTTAATCATACACATAACTAAATTTAATGCATTATGAATTTTCAGCACCGTATAGAAAAATATACAATAAATCAACTATTAAGTACATACTCTTAAACATAATTTAATGCTTAAAAATGTTCCAGCAAAGTGATTTTACCCAATCAATACTATACTTTATAAGAATCAAATGCTAATTTATAGAAATAAATTCTAAGTAATTATATCATGCATATATGTCATAATTATACATATCAATACACATTTATATAAAAATTAAAACAAAGAGGATCCTTCTAAAGATCCTTTAGCTATTTCAAGATTAGCTAACATAAAATATAACATTATAATTTAATTTTTAACATAACAGAAACTTGGTTCTCCAACATCACAAACTAAAAATACAATCAGGACTTTTGTTGAACACCTTATGGGCAAGTAAATTTCAACTCAAGAACACAAAAAAAATATGTTTTTCCCTTTCTTTAACAACAATAACATAACTTCGGCACAACTCAACCATTATCAACACCAATAAATGCAAACAAATCAACAACAAACTCAAAACATAACACAAAACCATCAGAATTTTTCCGACTTCAATGACACAACAAAATCTCCAATCAACACTACTTACCAAATGAAGAGAGCAAGCGCACGGAGAAGATTCTTTGTTGTTGTCCAAGATAGAGCAACTTCGGCAACGTCAGTTTTGAAAAAACGAAAGAGAAGGGGGCGCTGATATGGTGTTCAAGGGCTTTTGTGACGAAGTAAGTTTAGTCGCAGAAGACCATTTTCGCGACCAACCACCACACTTAATCACGAATGGTAGACAATTTTGCTACCAAATTTCCACATCGTCGCCCAAAACCGAAGCAATCTCTTTACTTTCTTAATTTTCTTAATTTATTAATATATATGAGGTATTCCTAATACATCATACAAAATGTAGAATTAATCTTCTCACTTATATATGCAATTGTTCTTCATTGCTTAATTTTTGGGAATGACTAATCTTTAATTTTAATTTGTCAGAAATATTTTTCTAATTATATTACAAAGTCTTGTTAAATTTTTAAATTTTATTTTTCTAAATTATAATAATTAAAGTTTATAATTTTTTGAAATTATTTTTTCGAAATTATAATAATTAAAATGTATAATTTTCTGAAAATTGCAAGTCAAGTATAATTTATTTGAAGGGTCAACAAATTAATTTGGAAATAGTTTTCAATTGAATAATTTAATTTTTAATTCAAATTATGTTTTATTTGGAATAGGAAAATAAATTTATAAAAAATTATTTATGAACCCGCGAGCTTTGATGACGAACCATGTATTAGTCGATACATTTGACGTTTGTCGACACAATACAATAGATCGTAGCAATTTAATTAATAGTACATGTAAACAACTATAGTAATTGTTTACCTAAACAAGATACAACATCGTTTGCCTAAACAAGAAAAACGACGTCGTTTTGTATTAGGTTTTCAATCACAACCACAATAAAAGGCTACTTCAATCTCATTCAAGCTGTCAACATTTCTCAAAATCCTCCATCCTGTGAACCAGTATCTCCTCTCTTCTGTTTGGGTTCTGTATTATGGTCATCACCGTCGAAGAACCATCATTAACTGAATCGGTATTGCTGTTTGGTTCTATTTTCATTAACGAAGATGTGCTAATTTTAACTTATACCATTAGGTGTTTATTGTGAGTTCTAAATTATGCATTTGATGTATGGGTGTGTTTCGAAGATGATTTATTGTCTGTCTTTGTTATTTGTATATGAGTTGGCTTCTTTCGAACGACCTTTAACGGTTCCCTCATCAAAGCTTCGTAACTATTTGATGAAAGGTCTTCAAAAGTATTTTACTTTTATTCATTTCCATTAATAGTAATATCGCCCAATATAGATAACACTATATTTCTGTACATCAAGAACATAGTCATGTCTATTCTACTTTAAATTCTAAATTTTGCATATGATACAAACTACACAATAGATTTCTAAAATTTTAGTAAGGGTAACTTTCATATCATTAGGCATATTGAAGATGTATAAGTGCTAAACTGGAACACTTTCACTTATCATCGAAATTGGAGTTTAACATATCATCATTTTATTCTAAATCGACATTTGCATAATATACCTGTTAACATTATTAATCAAGGAATATTGACACGGCGACTAGTTCTAGATGGTCCTAATTCATTCCGTTGGGAATAATGTGGCAAAATTTTCTCTACTAAAAAAATAAACAATGCAGAAAAAATCTTCACTTCATACACTAATGATCGTTTGCCTTCTATGGCCGATCTTCTGCTTCAAGGTGTTTAGTATCATTCGAGCAACGTCACTTTCCTTATAACGTACATCTCATTTCTTTTTATGAAGCTGTTATATATATTCACATTTGATGGTATACACTACATGTTATTTTAAGCTTCCTTGAATCTCGAACATGACATGTATGCCCATGGAGGCGGGAGAGATGTCACAATGGTCAGTAAAGGATTAGGGAAATTGGTTGTTTTGGAAAATTCGTCAATTCCATAGACTTCTTCTGGTCATTCACGTATGTGTGTCACTCCATTTTCAGTTCGTTTAACGGTTTACTAATATGACAATATCTAAGTTCTATACTGATTGTGCTTTAGGTAAACTGTTTCGTACTGACAGTTCATCTGGAGAACTTGTCTTCCATACTAAATCTGGAAAATCATTCACTGTATCCTCTGCAAATTTAGCTATAGCGAAAATGTTGTTGTAAGAAGGTGTGAAAAACCCTACACCTAAAGGAAGAACTATCATTGTTTCAATGGTGCCTATGAACATGCAAAGCAACTTCTTGGGAATCCAGACATCGGGGATTCATTTACCTTTATCAACTCTCATGTCACTTGGAATCCAAAAAAATAATTATATCATTGTCATTTATCGATGCAATCAACTAGACTCATCTTTAAAGTTGATTTATTGTTGTATCTATAAGAATTTATCAAACAACCTCTCTACTAGTTAGGGGTCAAGTTGCGTACTATTGAGTGTGGATTGCTATTGTTCTTTTACTATGACTGTAAGAATTATTAACCTTCTAATTCAAAGTTCGTACTACTTCATATATCATATTATTATATTCATACAATTATTAAAAATTTTGATAACTAATTTTTGCATTGTTACTAATTATTAATGATTAATTAATACTACTATTTAACACTTAAAATTATGTTAAGTGTGTTTTTTTCAAGAATACATTGTAAACATTCAAAATAAATCTCCAATAAAACATTTCTTAACTATCATAGATTATAAAAATGTTAGTTTAACAATTTTGGAAAATGTTCCCTTTGGTGGCAAATTGTCACCAAATGTGTTGCAAATTACTGTGGACCATTTGGTGACGATTTCCAAAATTTGTAACCAAATATTGATCTTTTGGTAATGCTTTCAAATATCGTCACCAAATGGTTACTTTTAGCGACAATGTGAAAAACGTAGCAAAAAACACGTAGCTAAATGTCTACGAACGTTTGGTGGCGATTTCTGAAAATTGTCACTGAGCTTCTTTTAGTGACAATTTCACATAGTAGTCACCAATTGTGAACCCTTTGGTAACGATTTCAGAAATTAGTCACCAAATGTTTACTAAATTATGGTGACGATTTCTGAAAAGCGTCATCAAAAGTTCATTTATCAACGAATGTCTAAAATCGTCACCCATTGTGGACCATTTTGTGATGATTTTTGGGAATCATCACTAAATGTTCACCATTTGGCGACGCTTTTTGTCATTCTTTACCAAATGTTGATCCTTTTGTGACGCTTTTATAATTAGTCGCTAAAGACTTAGTTTTAATGATGATTTTGAAAATCATCGCAATATGTTCACTTTTAGCGACAATTTTTGGAACGTCGAAAAAAAAAACATAGCTAAATGTCTACTTTATTGAAGTGTGAACTCCAGAATTAGACCAAAATAGATTGAATATATGAATAAAATCTAAGGTCTACAAAAGAGAAGCTGGCTCAGAAATAATCGGAGACACCTGCAAGAAAATAGATCCAGAAAAACCCTGAGATGCTCAAGCTTCGTGACCCAAGTCACATGCTTGAAACATCATATTGAAGCCCAAGAAAGAGTTTAATAGACAATCGGAAAAACTAGAGAGAGACAAACTATTTAAGTACATTAACCTCCGACAACCTTCGGTATAGGTGGATTAATGATTTTACCACACCAGTAATTATCGTAAGTAATGATCAGTAGTTGTGGCAAAGTGACCTGAGAAAACTTGGGTGGCGATGGAACTACAGTTTTGTGTTGGATAGACCACTAAAGTGACTCTGATTTACTGCTTAATTTTGCTATGGTTTTGGATTTAAAAGAATGGAAATAGAAAATCATATATTAATATAATATTGAATCATAAAATTTCAACCTCGAGTAACGCTTGATCAATGGAATTTGATATTTTGTAAAAATGTGAGATTGTTCATATCTTTATGAAGTTGATTGAACTGATGGAGTTAAGTAGGGATTGTTCATATCTTTATGAAGTTGATTGAACTGATGGAGTTAAGTAGGGTTCTTAATTGGTTGTCAGTAAAAGGATTGTTTCCGAGGCTTGTTCGGTTAAACAATAACATTAAAAAGGTTTTCCTAAACATCGAGGGCCAAAACCCCATGCGATCTTACAAATTTTTTTTTTTTCATCTGATGATCTTGAATGGTGGCAGTGTAATTGATGTCGACGAACAAAAAGTAAATCTATACAACACAACAGCAAACAGGTTATTAGGAACGACATTCAAGATTATAAAATGAGCCCCCAGGTTTAGTTTTTTAATCATTTTGAAACTGTTGCAGCAGGGGACCCCTGTCTTTTGCTTGAACACCACCATGTGGAGGATCTTGGTTCTTTATTGACTTCTTTAACCAATGACCAAGAACATCATCATTCAGAGGTATTTGTGCTTTTCAGCAATGCAAACTGTAAAGGAGAAAAGAACGCATAAGTAAAGGAAGAACAGTTCTCGTAGACCCAACTTCAGTTTTACTGCCAAGTTCTAGACAGTTTGAACTCATTGTCTACTCGTGTTTCCTCGCAAACTGACTTGGGTTTCTTCCTCGCGGAACAATCTGTGAACAATTTTTATCAGTCACAGCCAAAATGCTGAGGTTAGTTTTCCTAATCACCATCTTATTAGCAGTAGGAGAAGGTAAACAACATGTTGGTCAAGTTTGCAATGTAAATGACTTGAAGGGTCTAATGGATTTCAAGGCAGGAATTAAGGTTGATACCTCAAACAGATTGGCAAAGTGGTTTGGTTATAATTGCTGCACCTGGGAAGGAATTAAGTGTGATAACACCACTGGTAGGGTGACTGAAATCCGTCTAGCTGGATTAGTTTCCTCGAATGATTTCATATTCCAATCGCAGATGATAGGCTTGTTGTCTCCTTCTATAGCGCTTCTCAGTTCCCTTGAAGTTATTGATCTTGGTGGCCTAATTGGTCTTGCGGGAAATATTCCATCTATTGGTCTGAGAATGCCAAATCTCAGAAAGTTATATCTTTATGGAAACAGGATCAGTGGCCCATTACCTGATAGTATTGGTAAGTTGTCAAAACTTGAAGAACTTCACTTGCACGAGAATATGCTGTCTGGTTCTCTCCCCGCCAGCCTTGGAAATCTCAGATTTCTTAACCAACTACTTCTATACTCCAATAAGTTTATTGGTGTGATACCGAATTCGTTCACAAACTTGAGTAATCTAGTACAGTTGGATCTACATGGCAACATGCTAACTGGTCCTATCCCACACAAGATTGGTGAAATGCAGGTATTAGAAAAGCTGGATCTTTCGGACAACCTCTTAACAGGTCATATTCCCTTGTCTGTATCGAACTTGAGTGCCATGTCAGAGCTGTACATGGATACAAATTATCTGGAGGGAGTGATCCCTTTTCCTTTGATTTCTGGCCAATTGTCTTCTCTTGGTTTCCTTAGGTTGAATGATAACAATCTGACAGGAAAAATACCGCCTAATTTTGGTTATTTGCTTTCCCTCCAAAGGATTTCCCTGGCAAATAACAAGCTTCAAGGGGTAATTGCTTCTAGTCTGGGCAATCTTTCAGGTTTAACAGAGTTGTATCTGAGCAACAATTATTTGTCAGGCCAAATACCAAATTCAATAGGCAAACTCTCTAGTTTGATTATCTTGAGTGTATCGCATAATTGGATTCAAGGACCACTGTCTCCTGACTTGTCTTCCCTCCAAAATCTTCAAACTTTAGATGTTTCGTTTAACCATTTCAACTTCATTTCCTTCCCAAAGTGGCTTGCAACTCTTCCGTCTTTGTCCAAGTTATATGCAGCTGGTTGTGGAATCCAAGGAGATTTTCCTGAATTTTTGAGAACGACTCCAAGTCCAATTCAAGAACTAGACTTGTCAGTTAACAACATCACAGGCAGCTTGCCAAGATGGCTTGGAAGCCTGACTCTGCTTTACTACTTAAATCTTTCAACAAATTCTCTTGTTTCATCGATCCCTGCTTCGGTAGTCAGCTTGCAGCATCTGGGTGTGCTGGACCTCCACTCCAACAAGCTAACAGGTTCTGTAAATGAAGTTTTCAAGATTGGAAGTGCCTTCCTTGATGGTTCCTTGACATACATTGACCTTTCTGATAATGAGTTCTCAAGTAGTGTACAACTTGGTGAAGGGGCACAAACTGAACAGCGGTATATCAATTTGTCATGCAATCATCTTGAAGGAAGCGTTCCAACAACCATTGGAAGATTAGGATCATTAACAACATTGGACTTGAGCAACAACAAATTTGGTTTCAGCTTGCCTGAGGCATTGGCAAATATTAGTTCATTAGAAACGTTGAATCTGCAGAAAAACCATTTCACTGGACGAATACCGAGAGGATTTCTTAAGCTGCGAAGGTTGAAGGAACTGGATTTATCAGATAACCTTCTTGTAGGCGAAATTCCTGAGGGCAAACCTTTAAGCGATTTTCCTAGGAGCTCTTATGATGGAAACAAAGATTTATGTGGAAAGCCCCTCGATCCATGTCAGGATTAAGTTCAGCTCCAAATGCTTGGCAAGTGAAGCTTGGGAATGGAGAGTGCTCCACAAAACAAAACACCGTCTACAGTAACGATGAGTCTAAGAATCCCATGGATTGATACTGGTCGGGAAACAATCATTACTTATCGAGGGAGTTGCTGTGTCTTCCTCTCTACAATTGGCTCAGTTTGATAATTTGGACAGATTAAGCAAATGGCTTTAGAACAGTCCTTAATAAAGGTATGAAGAGGAAAACAGCAAGTTTTACAATCAGAAATATAACCATGATAATGCAATCGATTAGTATAATGCTTTTGCCAACAAAAAAAAATCAAGCTCTCTATGTTGCTATTTATGCACATTGGATGACGCAGTAATTCTTTCCATGATTACATTTTATTGACGAAATGTTAAATCTTTTAGCCCTAATTAATTCAGATGATTTTTTATTTAATCTTAATAGATTGTTGAAGATATTATAGAGAACATTTTAGAATATAAATTACCAATCTTTTTAATTTGTGAAATTTTTTTAAATTTGTAACGATCATTTGATTTTCTTTCATTATTTGAATATAGGCATTATGTATAAATAGGAATTCGCTATTACATAGAAAACATATAATATATAATGTAAATATTACAATTTTTAACATGAATAGAGTATAGAGCTCATTAATAAGAATTAGACTCGGGTCCAAACATTGCCAAAGTTAATTGGCCTTTACCATTTATTAACCCTTTAACATTTTCATGTTTAATCAATGTGAGATTATCTAACACTCCCCATCAAGTGCAACTAGGACTAGACATCCAGTTGTCATTTGAAATAAACGTAGCGATAACCGAGCCGGGCCGCTAGGACTGAACATCCAGACGACGGACAACCGGGAAGTTAAGAATCTGGACCAGTCCTGCTCTAATAATATATTAAATTTTTTTAATATGGATAAAGTGTATAGCTCATTAACAAGAATTAGGCTTGAGTCCAACCATTGCCAAATTGACTATAACTAGTTTAGCCTTTAATATTTATTACCCCTTTAACATTTTCATTTTTAATTAATATGGGATTCTCTAACAATAAATTTTCTTGATATTTTTTTCAACTTAGTATAAAAGCCTCTTTGAGTATATTTATATTCACTATCATTAGTGGAAGACTATTCATTTCCATTCGCTACCTTTTATCATTGTCGTTAGACACTTTTATTTATTTCTTCTATCACTGCAACAAAAATAATATACGGTAACAGGTGATAAGTGTTATTAAATATAAATGGTAACACTAATGAGTATGCTATGACAGCCCACAGCCCATATTACTAAAGATATGATGTTTTAGTAACAGTTTTGACATGTTATTGTCGAGTTTAATATGACATTTATTGATAGCTACAAATGATTTTATATTATATT